>SNQJ01S0229201.1:0-14377 GCA_010110895.2 Picea sitchensis
GATACTCAACCAAGCAAGGGTACCAACTAGAACATCAAAATTCAGGTATCCCTCTGAGATCTAATAAGTGGCACGGAATCCGGAACCCTGACAACCTCCTTAATATAATTTCTTTCAACTAGACTCTTATGCATCAGAAAGTGCTTACCGGTGAAAATTTAGCTAAAAGAGGTATCCAAGGCCCTTCCAGGTGTGTTATATGCCTAGATGATTTGGATTCTTCTTCTCATATTTTTTTAAATTGTACCTTCTCCAAGGTTGTCTGGAGATTAGTCTTGGAGGACATGATCTTTCATATTCAATGTCCCTCTTCAATTGAACACATTATCTTTTGTTGGCCCCAAGTGTATCTCGACTCCTTCAATGGTAAGCCTATCTTCAAAAGAATTTGGTCATCTCTTCCTTTTTTTGTATGCTAGAAAATTTGGCTAGCCAGGAATAGAGGGATCTTTCAGGACCTAAAATATTCTCCGGAAATGGCGACCACCAAAGCCATTGGACTCTTCATGGAACATTTTAACTCAAGGGGTTAGAGAACAGCTCATCCTGACACTTTGGATAACTGGGAAATAAATTGGATGGAAAGGCTTCCCATTAATAATTCTACCCCTCTAACAACCCACTATGGATCAACCTAGAAGCTTCACCTTATGATCGTGGATTTCTCTCAATGGCTAAAGGATCATTCCCATTATTCTCTTTGGTTTGATGGTTCCTCCAAAGGAAACCCCAGGGTAGAAGGTGCGGGAGAGGTGTTATATGACCCTATAGGACAAATTGAGACTACTTACTCGTGGAACATAGGAGTGGCCTCTAATAATCAAGCTGAAGCATATGCTCTATTGTAAGGCTTTCTCATAGCTAGATCCAAAAATATAGGAGTCCTATTTGTAGTGGGTGACTCTAAGAATACTATCGGATATTTGAAACTATCTTCCCTCCCCATTGATACGAGGTTGATATCAATCTTTCTTTGCATGCATTGCATCATCAAAGAATTCAATCAAGTTTACATGTGGCATATTAAATGAGAACTCAACTCCCTCCCTGATAATTTGGCCACCAAGGGTGTTAATGGGGAAGTTGGTCTCTAACTATTGATGGAAGAACCAATCACATTCTTGTCCCTTATCCCCTCTCCCACAGTCTTATCATACAAACCTAATATTTGGGTAGGAAGGGAGTTTCTCCATTCCTTGGCCCTCCCCTTTGGAAACATGTGGCCTCCTTCATGTCGTGCCACCGGTCTTTCTCCCCTGTTCCTAAGGTCCTCTCCCCCAGATTTTTTTCCCTCCCCCTACTTTTTTCCCCTCGTCTTTGTGCTTCCCTACTTTCTCCCCCCTGTGCATGACATCCGGTTTCTCTATAGAATGAGTCACATAATTTAGGGCTCCCTCCGAGATCTAAGAAGAGGAAATCTGGAACTTTGATAACCTCCTTAATGTAATTTCTTTCAACTAGACTCTTATGCATCAAAAAGTGCTTATCGGTGAAAATTTAGCTAAAAGAGGTATCCAAGTCCCTTCGAGGTGTGTTTTATGCCTAGATGATTTGGATTATTCTTCTCATATTTTTGTAAATTGCACCTTCTCCAAGGTTGTCTGGAGATTAGTATTTTTGGACCTGACCTTTCGTATTCAATGGACCTCTTCAATTGAACACATTATCTTCCATTGGCCCCAAGTGTATTTCGGCTACTTCGATGGTAAGCCTATCTTCAAAAGAATTTGGTCAGCACTTCCTTTTTTTGTATGCTGGAAAATTTGGCTAGCCAGGAACAGAGGGATCTTTCAAGACCTCAAATCTTCTCCGGAAGTGGTGGCAGCCAAAGCCGTTGGACTCTTCATGGAACATTTTAACTCAAGGGGTTGTAGAACAACTCAGCTTGATGCTTTGGATCATTTTGATAGAATAGATCTTATAGATCCCTAGACAAAACCAAACTCATCTTTGAGCTTGACTTAGCTTGATGCTTTGACGTTTTTTCTTAGCATAAAGGCCTTATAGTTTTTATTTTAATATGTCTTGTAATCCCAAGGATAGAAAGATGACTATAGTAATAAGATATCTCAAGACTTGTTATATTTTTTGGTTGCAGTACTACATGATCAAAAGAGAGGTTATGTCCTCTAAGAGTGTTGGAATGGCATGTTACTATGTATATTTTGATTTCTTCTTGAATAACAAATATAAGTTTTTTTCTTGGGAAAAAAAAGCATATACCCACATGAGCCTTAAAAGAGAGACAAATTGTTAATATTTACAACAAATCAATAGTGGGGGTGTGAGTATTGACCAAGAAGTCATACATCAACATTTTCCATGACTATCCTCCTTACACATGGCCCTACCATTGAGAATGGTACAAATAAAAGGATAAAATATAGTGATATAAAAAACAAATGAAAGGGGAACATTGACAATAGATTCACGGACATATTAATGTAGTGGGGAAATAATATGACTTACACTACCTAGAAATTGGCATCCATCTACGAATTAAGGTTTTAGTGTTGGGGTTTGTAATTATGGCAAACATTCTAGCATCAATTGAAGAGAATGGGGCCTATCAATTCAAAGTTATGATGTCACAAATACCTCATATGCAAATCCTTGGAGGTACTAAATCATGGCAAAGAGAGGTTTTGGGGCTTTCTTACATGATTCGAGGAAATGATGAGATTGACATGGTCACAAACAGGTCTTGTCTCAGTTATGTGAAAGGTGACATTCTTGGACAAAAGGACCTATCAGGTCCAGGTGAAATTGGTGGTTAATGATGAGGAGGTAAGTGTCGTTTCATCTCCTCTTCAATGCTTGAATGAAATAGAGTTTCCCCATGTCCTACCAAAGGTGGTGGATTCAAAACCAAAGGAAACTATTGAGAAGGGTATTGAGGGCGAGACCATTTCTAAACTTGTTATCCTTGAAGCTAGTGTTAAGGTGGATGAGAAGGAAGGATTTTTCCTTCATACTAAAGACATATTGGTTAAATGAAAGAAGAGGAAGTTGAAGTGTGTTAAATTGGGATTAGAAGGGATGAAGTTGATTATGGGGAAAGATGCAGTGATGGATCACGTCTAGCTTTATTAAGCAACTACTATGGTGGGAAAATTCCATTGTAGATTAATTTTAGATAAATCCATGAGCACGTGGGTTAGGAGGGTATCAAAACAATAGTTGGAATGTGCTCCTATTTTCCATTTGCTAACTAGAGGTTGGAATTATTTTGTTTTTCAATAAGAAAAGAACAAGGGTAATATTATAGAAGGGAAATGGTACTTGATTATATATATTTTGTCCCTTAAGAATTGGACTACATTGTTTGAGCCTATGCAAGAAAGAGCTAGCATATAGCCTTTGTGGGTCAAACTTCATTCTCTTTCGTTGGACCTATGGACAGAAATGGATTTACCGCTAACAAGCAATAAGCTAGGAAGGATGTTGGATATAGATGAAAAAAAACTTGCTCTCTAGATAGGAACTCTATGGAAAAAATCTGCATGGAAATTAAACTAGGGGAATGTGCTGCCAAATGATATTGATATCCATATGGAGAATAAATCTTATTGTCATGAGATTAATTATGTAAATATCCCTTTGAAGTACTCCACTCCATTTGTCATAACTATGGGAATCTTAAGAAAGCATGCCCCAAGAGGGAGCTACCGGATGATGAAGACAATGTGGAAGAGTGAATGGAAGTTGAGGATCAAGTAGACATTTAGTTGAAGGGGGTTAAAGGAAAGATGCATAGAAATCCATCCACAAAAGGTAATTTAAATTATAAGAAATATTCTTCTTGTATTGGTGATAAGATATTACAAGAAATGGCTAGATCGAAGAGAGTGTCTACTAATCCAAAAAAAAAGAGTTGATAGAGAGTTAGAGTTAGAGGAGACAAGAAGGGTGGGAGAAGTTCAAGAAGGGACATATTCTTTTGTTAATAATAAACCTCTAACCTTTGTGGATGTGATCAAGATGAAGGAATCTCATTAGAAAGCAGGAAAGCATCTCAGGAGGTCCCTCCTCTAGTGGATTTACACTCCATAGAAGAGTTGGAGGAGGTAAATGAAGTAGATGATTTTATAGTAAGATAAAATATCCATCTTAATGTGTTGACAATTGAGAAATATTTTGAGGCCAAAAATCCAAGGAGAATATATCCTCGTAGTTGGAAGGTGATGATGGAGTAAAGAGGGTGAAATCCATTACAGGGAAGAAAGAGGTGGAATCCATTGATAGTATCAATACTATGTGCTCTTATGGTGACAAATTTTTTCATTCCTTAAGTAAGAAATATCACCTAAGATTGGTCAAGAATAAGGGGGTAACAATGGAAGAAGAGGGAGTGGAGGGACATATTGGCATGGGATCAGAGTGGAAACCAAGGGGGACCTAGTAGGAAATCCTATCTTTCTCATGTAATTAAACAAGATGACATAGAGGTTATATGGTAAACAATGACTATTCAAGGGGCCTTTATAGCAGGGAAGCCCAATCTAGGGTAACAAAATGATATGGAAAAAATATATATATTCCAATATGAATGGAATTTGCAGTGAAGAAGAGTCAAGAAATTTAAGACGGAAGGAAATTTCTAAAAAAGAGCTCTTAGATTGGGAAGAAGCAAAATGGAGAGAAAACAGTAAAGAAACTTATAGATGGCACGACATGATGAAAACACTCATTTTTTTATAATTATGCTAAAATGAGAAAAATATGAATACAATCTAGAGTATAAAGCATGAGAGTGGGGAGTAAGTCCATAGTTTTAGAGATATTTTATAAGTGGGAGACAATCACTTCAAGAACATGTTCAAGGAACCCCCTCGCACCAACATAGTGGAGATATTTCAGATGGAAACATTATTTCCTAGTTTTGTGGCTTAGGATCAGAACAAGACTCTTATGAAGGAGGTCGCAATGATGAATTACAAGTTTTTATTGAATCTTTCCAAAATATAAGTACCTAGGAATGAATGGATGGTTAATACAATTCTTTGAAGGTTTTCTAGAGTTGGTGGATAAGGATTTATCACTAGTTGTTGAGGAATCCAAATGCTCTAGTAAGGTTATTGGGGGGGATTAATTATACTTTCTTAGCATTGATATCAAAGAAAGATGCATTTGAGTCCTATGAGTATTTTAGGCCTGTCACTCTGTGTAATGTTATGTATAAAATAATTTCTAAGATCACACCTAGGTGACTCGAGCTTGTGTTGTCTCCTACTATCTCAAGTGAGCAATTTAGATTTCTAGATGGTAGACAAATTCATGAAGTTATAGGCATTGTTAAGGTAGGTTTACACACGATAAAGGTAAATAAGTGGTATTACTATCATAGAATTACATGTATCTAAGGCATATGATAGAGCTAGCTAGTATTATCTAAGGTTGATGATGTTACATGTTAGTTTCTATGTGAATTTGTTAATTGGGTGGAAGGATGTTATTCATTTATTTCGTTCTCCTTGTTGATTAATAGTTCTACTTCACCTTTCTTCCAGATCTCCAGAGGTCTAAAGCAAGGTTTCCCTCTCTCACAACTTGTATTTCTTCTTATATTGGAAGGTTTCAACATATGCAACCTTCATGAAAAAGGTAATGATAGATTTAAATGGATTAAAATGGAAAATCATATATCTCTAACACATGTATTGTTCATAGATGATATTTACTTTTTAGGGATGGCTCTATAACAAACTTTATTTAATTATGTTTTAATTATTATAATTATTCAATGTTCAATATGCCTACACAAAATGGCACGTTCCAATTGTTCAATGGGTATAAATTGTTGTCATTAGACATTGTAAATCATCATAGAAATCATAAATATATATTTTATTTTAGTCTAGTTTCCTGCAAGTGGTATTAGAGCCAAGATCTAGGCACATTTGTGGTTTAAAAACAAAACAAGTGCACTCCATTCTACTGCATGTTTTCTCTTCTAGTCACCACCTTTTTCTTCGGCTATATGTTTTCTTCCAGCCTGCTACCATTTACCAGGAATATTTCAAATTTTTCCAATCGTACAATCATGGGTTTTACCAACCGTTGTACGGTCGTCGTACATACTTAGTCACCTTTCTTGCCATTTGTAAGTACGCTATACAATTAAGTTTATTTTTTTTAGCAGTAGTTTAAACGTTTTAATTTTTGAAAGTTTTCTAGTGATTTTTTTCATTTGAGTTTGTTCGAAATCTGGTGAAGAATGTTTGGATCTGCAGATTTGAGTGGCTAAGTTTGTATAATCTAAATGTTTCAGGAGCTTTTCAGCAGGCTGAATCCATTTATGCATTCAAAAATGCAATTTAAACAACAAAAAATAGTAATTTTGTCCAAATTTACATCACCAGATTCCAACCAAAAAACTCAAAAAATACGCCTTTTCTTTAATTCAATCCAAGCTCTCTATTTTTTTTTTTAGCTTGTGCAAATAATTTAGCTCACCATGAGACAGAAAAATAATTAAGGAATACTTTAGTTGTCGGCGAGATTTCAAATTCAAAAATATCTTATTTAATAAAAATAAATTGTAAGCAAAATCCGATGCTCTTTCGAACGAAAAGAATTTAGAAATTAAGCAACTCAAAAACGAGCTTGATGCATTAAAAATGGTAGCAATGGAATGACCATTCCAAGTTCTCACAGATTATTTCCACGGCCACACCAATCATATAAATCAAGTTCATTCAATGGTTCTGTGCACAAGGTTAAAATAATAATTCATAAGTTTGAAAGTGAAGATGATCAAGAATTCACGAGATGCATTAATTAAATTGAAAGTTGTTTCGAGTATCATCACATATTCGATGAGGAAGAGAAATTTATCATTGCATCAATGCACTTTGATAAATTGGTTTCTGATTGGTTATTAGGGTGGAACTTCAATCACAGGGACTAGCTAGAGATTGGGATATGTTTTTCTAGGTTTGTTATCGGTTCTTTGAGGGATGCAACAACAATTCATCGTGCTTGAACGTTGTATTGTAAAGTCATCGTGCTGGAACGTTGTATTGTAAAGCCACTAAGATGGAGGTAAATGGGAAAAATTCTTCGATAATGTTTCATATAGCAATAGAAGGTTAGTTGCAAGTTATAAAAGGACTTCTTTCCTTTTAGGAACAAGATTTTTAGTTAGGGCTCAAATATCTAGGGTTTCAATTGAATCCCAATAAGTATGCTTTCAGGGATTGGTTATGGCTTTATAGTAGGATTATGTGAAGGGTTATATCCTACTTTACTAGATGCCTATCTATTAGAGGCAGAGTAACGTTGGTGAAAGTTGTGTTGGAGGTTGTCCCTGCCAATAATCTCGGTATACCAAATCACTATCTATTGGAGGCAGACTAACATTGGTAACATTGTGTTGGAGGCTATCCCTTCTATTGGCAGTCCCTTGCATAATCCCAAAAGGAATTCTACATAAGATCGAGAGGAAGATATTTAGCTTCCTATGGACTAGGAAGAATGAGAAGGAGAAAATGGTATTTGTTAGATGGGAGAGGAAAACAAGGCCTAAGATGGAAGGGGGGTGGGGTCTCAAGAATATATTTCATTTCTCCAAGGCTCTTGTTGCTAAGAGTCTATGGAAGGTGATGGTTGGTAGAGCGTTGTGAAGGGAAGTCCTTATCCAAAAATATATTCACCCTTTGTATGTTCTATGTTGGATTAGGGCTCCACACAAAAGTGTGATAAGTTCTTCGATTGTATCGAAAGCTTTTGTCCAAGCATCCCCTCTAGTGGAGAAGTGGCTAGCTTGGAAATTTGGGAATGGAGGAGTATCAAAATACAACTAGAACCACGGATGGGGCAAGGGGGATGATTACAAGGTGTCATTTCATCTTCAATTGTATTTTAATATCTCTCAATATAACAACATTTGCAATTGTTAATGATGTTAATGGCCAGATTTTCTGGCGAGGGGGGTGAAAAAGGTTGAAAACCATTAGACTGGAGAATATTGAAGCTATGGAATGGGAAGGTTTTGTGCAGAAATTGATAGCAAGCAATATCATTATCGGGGAGGAGGAGAATGCTTTAGTATGGGCTAAAAGTCCTGGTAGAGGGTTGTACACAACAAATTTGGGATATGAGGCGATGTTCTCCAATAATAAGGACCAAATAAAATAATGATTGTGCAAAGAGATCTGGAAGAACGAGGCTCCTTTAAAATGCAGAATATTTTTGTTGATGACTTTCTCAAATAAGGTGCTTACCTGGGATAGTTTACTTAAAAGGTCGTTCAAAGGTTGGAAGAGGTGCCCCATGTGCAAGTGTGCTTCCAATACAATGTATCATATGCTTCTGGGTGGCCATTGTTCAAAAGAATTTTTGGATGCAACCATCACTCTTATAAGCAGTTCTTCCTTAGAGAAGACAATCAAATATTGGTGGGAGATCAAAAGTTTAGAAGAATTTGAAGCTCTTCTACTAATTGTATGATAGTCTTTGTGGGTAACATGGAACGAAATGCTATTTGAGAAAGGGAAGATAACCCCCTTAACAGTCTTCTACAAAATTAATTTTGTTTTTGACGAGTACATGAAGGAGATTTATATATGTTGTTGATTGCAGCTTCATGAGACATTCTCCAGGTCGTTCTCCTCTGGACTGAGTTAATATGATCTATGGGAGAGCCCATGTGATGGGTGTGTCATACTCCTATGGACTAAGTTGAGATGACGTGTGGTATATTGTCGTGCTCCTCTGGACTAAGCTGAGACCACTTGAGATGGTCTCCTGTCAGACTCCTATGGACTTAGTTGAGTTGACTTGAGATGGCTCTCCATATGGTACTCCTATGGACTTAGTTGAGTTAATATGTTAAGAGTGACGTCCATGTGGTTGAGCATAGGTGGGCGTGTCCCTAGTGGTTGAGCACTAGAGTATGTGTGGATCCCTTTCTATATTGTCTGAGAGTAAAATTTGTTGTAACCCTAATTTGTGTCGTAAAGGGTACAAGTCGGCCCCACCATGTAAAAGATCATTATTATTGTGTAAAGATTAATTCTATTTATGAGTTGTACAGGTCGGCCCTATTGTGCCAATAGATACACCTATTGTTGTGTTTGTTATGAACATAAAAATACATATAAATAGGTAATAATTAATAATATAAATAACTAATGATTAATGATTAATAATTAATTATGAAGAGACATGACATATGAAAGGTCTTATCTCTTATGAAAGGGCACCCCTGTGTGGGTATATATATAGAATCTCTCATCTCATTATATCATCTTATTCATTCTTATACAGTTATTATTAAATATATTTATTATCCTTAAATGGATTATTGCGTACTGTCATATTTATATTGGATATTTACATAGTGAACCAACTTAGTTCACCACAGTGATATCAGAGCTTCGTTTTTTATCATGGCCTTTGGTCATACAAGCGTTTAGCCATACCGAAAAAATTTCCAGAGTTTCTCTGCATCCGGTCTTTGACCATCACATGCCTTTGGCCATTTCTTCAAATCAAAAAAATATCAAAATTCCAAATCAGAAATTTGAGTGAAGAAAATATCATTCCGCTACAAATTGAAATAATTCAGCAAGGGATAATTTCCGCTGCAAATTTAAGTCTGCAAAAGATAAAACTGTTGAAATTAAAGTTTGTTGGCCATACACGGAAAGATAAATAATAAAAAAAAAGGTATTGCTCTGCAGACAGTTTGTTCTATTCACATCCATATCGACCGATCCATTTCATATAGCCGCCATTATTCGTCGCCATCAACTGTATAATTTATCGTACCATTCCGTCCATATTCAATCCAGTAATTAATTGCACCATAGCAATATATGTACCATTACAGTTGTCGCTCAACAGTCTACCATTTTTGCAATCACCGTCGTCGTACGATCCATTGTACATGCAATTAATTGAGTCTGTACTGCAACTATTGTAAATCGTGTTGTTGAATTGTTTATGGTTCAAGTACATGCTAAATTGAAATAAACTACATGTGCATGAGCTAAGAATTAAAATTCAACATGGTATTAGAGCAAAGTTCTTGAAGATCCATTGCACAAGCCATTGAAGATCCAGTCGTCACCTTCATGTTGCAACTGCAAAAATGACCCCCCTTTTCAAGCTAGTTTTACCAACTTCCACTTGAACATTGGGGCTAATTTTGCATAGGTGTGTATGGCCCCCTTCAGTGCACCTCCTGCAACTCTCAGATTGAAAATAAGAGAAGTTTTGATTTTTGGCCCCTAGCGTTTCTAGGGTTTCTGCATAATTTCGGCCCATGTGGTTTATGCAGTTCATTGAAGGATTTTTGAAGCTCACCAAGGTTCTGACTTTCTAAAGGCTTACTATTGGCAGTCATAAGTCCAACGAAACCTAGGTTTTCTAGCCCAGTCTAGAAGTTAGGTTTCCTAGCCTAGTCGTTAGGGTTTGTGAAGAATCTGCAAGCCATGAGGAACAGAACTTTGGTGGAAGATAGGATTGATGGATCAAGCAACTTCAACTCCTGGAAATCAAGACTACAAATAACTCTAGAAGAGGATGACCTATTGAGTTTGATAGAAAAGACTCTACCAGCAACAGCTACCGATGAAGAGAAGGTTGATTGGAAGGCAGACAATGTCAAAGCAAGGAAGATAATCATTTATTCAGTAAGAGATCATCTACTACCTCGTATTTCTATCTTGAATATAGCTTATGAGATGTATGATGCATTCAAGAAGATGTTTAAGATCAATAACACAAACAGAGCTCTTACATTGAAGCACAAGCTACAAAATATCAAGATGAAGAAAGCTGACACCATTGCCACTTTATTCATGAAGATCTCAGAGATCATAGATCAGTTAGGTGCCATTGGAGAAACCACGACAGATAGAGAACTTGTCATGATTACTCTCAATGCTCTTCCAAGACATTGGGAACCATTTCTTCAAAGTATCAGTGGAAGAGCAGATTTACCTAAATTTGATCGTCTATGGACAGACTGCACTCAGGAGGAAACCAGACTAATAGCCATAGGAGTGCAAGACTCTCATCATGATGACAATCAATCTCTTTCTTCTCATGCAAAGAGAGGAAGAAGGAATATAAGAAGTTTTGGCAAAGCATTCAAAGAAGAGAAAACTTCAGCAGCTTTAGGTCATGAATATAGAAAAGACATTTCAAGGATTCAATGTTTCAGATGTGACAAGTATGGACACATTGCGAGAAATTGTCCTACCAGGAAGAAAGGAAGACAATATGCATCCACTTCAAATGTCGATTCAGAACCACATCAGAGAGATGAAGACATAAAAGATTAGGCATTCTTCTTCATATCTCATCTTTCTCGGGAGGACCAAAAGCAAGATTGAGCATGATTGTAGACTAAGGTAATTTTTGTACTACATTCCTTATTTGATTTCATCATTACTCTGTAGTTGTTTGCATTTTGATAATGAAGGGTATTATCCCTGGTATGGGAGCCCTCATGACTTGGATCATTATCCCTGGTACGAGAGTCCAAATTTTCTTGGTTGGTTATTATCCTAATACAGGAGGCCATTTTGATTGTTATCCCTACGGGAGGTAATCTTGGTTATTATCCTAGTACGTGAGGCCAGCAAAGTGTTGTAGAGGAATTAAAGGACCTGAGAAGACATGGGATGTCTGCAGGATAGCAACACAGGAAAAGGATGATGTCACAATTTCCTCTAGGACAGATGTTTATCCTTCTGAATTTAGAGGGAGTCAAACTATTTGAGAAGAAGGAAGAGAAAGTACATTCTCCCCCTCCAGCAGTTCAGAGGGAGACAGTTATTGATACAGTTCATCCCGTAGCTCCACTTGATGTTCCCATAGACATTGCAGTAGGCCATCAAAGGCCTGCATGGGCTTGACAGACTCTGCAAGAGGCAGAGAGACATGCAGCTCCTCGTGGTACATTTTGAGAGAGCAAGAGACCACAGAGATTTTTGAGCTACGTTTCATCTATGAGCCACATCATTGATATTGAACCTTCTTCTCATGGAGAAGCAGCAAGACAGCAGTTTTGGCAAGATGCCATGACTGAAGAGTATCAATCCATCATGAAGAATGATGTGTGGGATATTGTTCCGAGACCAAAAGGGAAGTCTGTAGTGACTTCCAAGTGGATCTATAAGATCAAACTTGCAATTGATGGAAGTGTCAAAAAGTACAAAGCGAGATTTGTGGCTAGAGGATTCTCTCATGTGGAGGGAATAGATTATGAGGATACATTTGCTCATGTTTCATGATATACTTTCATCCATACGATCATTTCCCTAGCTACATCCATGGGTTGGAGACTACATCAGATGGATGTGAAGACAACCTTTCTCAATGGTGAGAATGAAGAAGAAGTTTACATCAAGCATCCAGATGGATTCGTGACACATGAGAAGGAGTCTAATGTATGTAGGTTGAAGAAATCTCTATATGGACTAAAGCATGCACCTCGTGCTTGGTATGAAAATATTGATGGATACTTGATAAGTTTGGGCTTCAGCAAAAGTGTTGTTGATCCAAACCTATAGTACCATATTGTTGGTGACAAGTGCCTTATTTTGGTCATGTATGTTGATGACTTATTCCTCACCGGTTCAGAAAGTCTTATTGTTGAATGCAAGCATGCATTGACTTCTGAATTCAATATGAAGGACCTTAGTATGATGCAATACTTATTGAGACTAGAAGTATGGCAGAGGACTGGTGAAATTTTCCTGGGTCAAGGAANTTGGGGATGACGGACTACAGATCCATGCCTACACCGATGGTGATGAATCTGAAGAAGATGAACGATGATTCTTCTGATTCAGACGAGATTGATCGACATCTTTATAGACAACTGATTGGATCATTTATGTATCTAGTTAATCTCAGACCTGATATATGCTATGTAGTGAGTGTACTCAGTCAGTTTATGAGTCAGCCAAGAAAAACACATTGGATAGCAGCGAAGCATGTGTTGAGATATTTACGAGGAACAGTTGGTTATGGCCTGAGATATGCCTTTGGTGTAGACATGAGATTGCAGGGATATGCCGATGCAGATTGGGCAGGGATATCAGTGGACAGGAAGAGTACCTCTAGTTGTTGTTTTACTTTGAGATCTACCATGGTTTCCTGGTGCAGCAGGAAAGAGACTTTTGTGGCTTTGAGTATCGCAGAAGCGGAGTACATTGCATTATGTGTGGAAGTATGCAAAGCAGTGTAGCTTCACAAGCTCCTTGCAGACTTATTTGTACATGAGATGGATTCCATTGTAATAACCACAGTTGTGTGAAGCTCTCCGAGAATCATATGTTTCACGATAAATCGAAACACATTGAGATCAAATACCATTACATCAGATATATGGTGTAGAGGAAAGCAGTACATGTGCAGTACCTTTCTACACACAGCAAGTTGCATATGTCTTCACCAAACCTCTTTCCAGAACGAAGTTCGAGCACTTTCGTGAGAGACTTGGCCTGGTGGAGAATGCCTCCCTAGCTGAGAGGAAGTGTTGTTGATTGCAGCTTCATGAGACATTCTCCAGGTCGTTCTCCTTTGGACTGAGTTAAGATGATCTTTGAGAGAGCCCATGTGATGGGTGTGTCATACTCCTCTGGACTGAGTTGAGATGAGGTGTGGTCTCTTGTCGTGCTCCTCTAGATTGAGTTGAGACGACTTGAGATTGTCTCTTGTCAGACTCATATGAACTTAGTTGAGTCGACTTGAGATGGCTCTCCATATGGTACTCCTATGGACTTAGTTGAGTTAATCTGTTGAGAGTGATGTCCTTGTGGTTGAGCACAGGTGGACGTGTCCCTAGTGGTTGAGCACTAGAGGATGTGTGGATCCCTTGTTATATTGTCTGAGAGTAAGATTTGTTGTAACCCTAATTTGTGTTGTAAAGGGTACATTCATCCCCACCATGTAAAAGATCATTATTATTGTGTAAAGATTAATTATATTTATGAGTTGTATAGGTCGGCCCTATTGTGCCAATAGACACACATATTGTTGTGTTAGGTCTTGTATATATAAGTGAGTAGATCCCCATTGTGGATCACTCACTCACACTTCATTGTAACCTTCTCTTAAGCTACTTGTACGGCTGAAGTGCGCACTTCTCTTAGGTGCAAGTTTCTAGGTCAAAGAAGTACCCTCTTGTGTGCTCTAGGGTTTATGGTGTGGGGGATATTCTCTTGACTCTATAGCAAAGGATTGTTGGGTTTTTTGCTTGATTGAGAAGAGTTTTTCCAGGATAACTTCTTGTGTTCTTATGCATGGTTATTCTTCTTGTGATATTGGTTACTGCAGCTATTGTATATGTTGTTGTTGCATTGCTTATGGTTCAAGTACATGCTAAATTGAAATAAACTACATGTGCATGAGATAA
>SNQJ01S0229202.1:0-14377 GCA_010110895.2 Picea sitchensis
CTCCATGGAGAACTTGCAAGATCGCAAGGACCATAGGATTGGCAGCAGTTGCAAGGTGGTTAGAGGTCAGAGGAACCCATCACCCAGGAGTGGAGGATCAATGTGACCCATTGATCACGGCTTACCCCACACCATTGGATCATATCGTGAATTCGGGGTTCGTGAGTTTGGAGGGCAAGCCAAATTATTGGTCACTCGAAGTCTCGACTCGCGAAGTACAAGGAAAAAGATCCAAGCCATTGGATCTTTGCCATAGGAGAACCATTGGACCGAACCCCGCTGGTATCATGTTTCATGGGTTCAAAGGTTGGGAAACATTGCATTTGGATTGTGAAAGTCACGAAGTGTTGAGCATCGAGGGCTCATGAGGACAGGTGGCACATCCCGTAAGAGGAGACCACGTGGTTGACAGGTGGTGGAAACATACAGCGTGCAAAAAAAGTTCGAAGTGGGTGACAGGTGGCATACACGCGTCACTGTGAAGGAGTCAACACCATGTTGACTTATCGCATTTCAAGGATTCGCAAGGGAGGATCATGAGCATTCATCACTACAACTCGCAAAGTTGCGAGTTGTGAAAGGTGCTAGAGTTAAGCTCTAACTGGTAGTCACTTGTAAAGGTGCTAACGACAAGGAGCCATACCTGTATCACATCTCAGGTATCGGAGGTTTGGAGCAAGAGGAGTCGAGAGTCTTCGAATCTCCAACTCGTGAGATCGCAAGTCACAAAAGGATCTTGCGCTAAGGCCTTGGTCGTTGTCACTTTTCCAAGGGGCTGAAGATAGGGGGCTTATCCCTTACGCCCATTCGGAGCTTCGCATTTGGGTTGTTGCAGAGAGTGATGGCATTGTGTTGAAAGCACCAAACTCATGAGACCCAAAAATCCTTCGCGGTCTTAATCAAGGGTTTTTCTTAACTCTTGTCATGGTTTAGAGAAGATCCTGCATAGATCTCGACCTGAGGTTCGGGGGTCTGCACCAGTTCTGGTATCATAGCACAGAAAAAATTATTTGCTTTATGTAGCGGAGAAAACAAATTACATCCATGCCACCGAGAAGAAGAGAAAGGCCCATGCCTGATCCAGTAGTGGAGCGAGAAATGCATGAATTACGTGCCAGTCTTGATGCCATGGATACAACATAGAGGCGACCAGTTGACGCTGGAGACATCAGCGCGGCTGAAAGTGAAAATGAAGCTGAACATGAAGGAGAATAAGTTGCGGCCGAGGATGTTGTCGAAGAAAGTCTACTTAGAGTTTTTGCAAGGATAGGTGCCAGAGAAAAAATGGACATTCCCATGTACGAGGGAAACCTGGACGTTGAAGAGATTCTAGATTGGATTAGACCTCTAGACAAGCACTTCAACTATGAGGATGTCGAAGAAGAAAAAAAAGTTAAACATGTCATTACCATACTTAAAGGACATGCAGTGCTATGGTGGGATGAACTGGAGGCTGATAGGCGTTGCAAGGGCAAGCAGAAAATCAAGAGCTGGGAAAGAATGGTCATAAATATGAAGGCCAAATTTATACCCAGGGACTATCAAATAAATCTATTTTGGAGGATGCAAAATTTGAGGTAGAAGCTTATGACGGTGAAGGAATACACCGAAGAGTTTTACAGGATAAACATCAGAGCAGGTCATCAGGAAAGAAATGATGAGAAAGTTTCTAGATACATGAATGGTCTACGATATGACATTCAGGATGAGATGAGCATGATGACCATCCAAACTGTAGAAGATGCTTATCAGATGGCTCTAAAAGATGAAGAAAATCTAAGCTGAAAACAAGGTCCAAGAGGTCGAGGCAGAAGTCAAAGCAGAGGCAAGGAAATTACCTAGCACAGAACTCAGAAATCTAAATATGAGGGGAAGAAACCTCAAACTCAATTAGAGAGAGGAGGAAGCTCACAGGGGAGACAGTATGCTGACTGAAATACTTTTCCTCGAACCATAGGAAGAGGAAGAGGCATAGGAGGCGAAGTGAAGTGCTTTGTCTGTGGAAAAATCGAACACAAATCCTATGAGTGTCCAAATAGGAAGAAAGAGGGTGGTGAAACTCACATTGTCGAAGCTCAAGGGTGGAATGTTGAGGTAGAATGATGAGGAAAGTTCTCTTGAAGCCAGAGAAGGAGGCAGAGAACCCAGCCCAAAGAAACGGTATATTTCAGATTGCTTGCAAAACCAAAGATAGGGTATGCAAAGTCATAGTGGACAACAGTAGCACAGACAATCTTGTGTCTACAGAGATGGTATAAAAGTTGGAGCTGGAGACTATTGTGCATCCCAACTGATACAAAGTTTCATGGCTACAAAAAGGACATCAGGTAATTTCACTAAATAATGTTTAGTTGAATTCAAAATAGGAGGATATAAAGATGAGATTTTGTGTGATGTCATTCCAATGGATTTGTGTCATCTATTGTTGGGTAGACCATGGCAATATGACATAAATGTGGTGCATGATGAGAGGAAGAACACATACACTTTGGAAAAAAATGGTAGGACGCACATGTTGTTGTCAATTAAGGATAAAGAAGTGAAACCAGAGATGAACAATACAGTACTAAGTACTTCTCATGAGTGGGAAGGAACTTCTTAAGGAAGTTAAGAACAAAAAAGATATGCAATTCATTGTGGTTAGGAAACCCAAAATTGTTTTGAACAACACTAGAATAGATGATTTGCCGGAATAAACCCAGGGTTTGTTGGAAGAGTTCACTGACATAGTAGTGGATGAACTACCTTGTTCATTGCCACCTATCAAGAGTATAAGTCATCACATTGATCTTATACCTGGAGATAGTTTTCTGAATAAAGCAGCGTGCAGGTTGACGCCATAGGAGAATGAGGAAGTTAAAAGATAGATCCAAGACTTAATGGACAAAGGATTGATTCAAGGGAGCTTGAGTCCATGCGTTGTTCCTACAATGCTCAGCCCAAAGAAAGATGGAGGTTGGAGATGTGTACAGACTCAAGGGAAATTAATAATATTACCATCAGATACAGGTTTCCATTTCCAAGGATGGATGACTTGATGGATTTCTTGAGCAGAGCCAAATATTTTTCGAAGATTGATTTGAAAAGTGGCTATCACCAAATCAGGATGAGGGAAGGTGATGAATGGAAAAACAACATTCAAAACAAATGAAGTTTTGTACGAATGGCTTGTCATGCCATTTAGCTTGACGAATGCACCGAGAACCTTTATGAGGTTGATGAATGAAGTCCTGAAGGATTTCATTGCAAAATTTGTGATTGTATATCTGGATGATATACTAATTTTCAGTAAAACTGAAGTGGAGCACTTAAAACATTTAGATGTCATGATGAGGAGATTCCAGAAAGAGAAATTGTTGATCAATATGAAGAAATCGTCATTCATGAGGACAGAACTCATTTGTTTGGGTTTTGTTATCTCTGAAAATGAATTGAAAATGGATCCTAAGAAGATAAAGGCGATTAGAGATTGGCCATCACCGAAGACTATTTTCGAAGTTCGAAGCTTCCATGGATTGGCTAGCTTCTACAGGAAATTCATTTGAAACTTCAGCAGAATTAGTGCACCAATGATGGATACAGTGAAAAAGCGACATAAATATTTTCACTGGACAGAGGAAGCAGAAAAGAGTTTCAACCTGCTGAAGAAGAAGATCACTGAGCAACCAATTCTGGGGTTACCAGATTTCAGCAAAACATTCCAAGTCAGGTGTGACACGAGTGGGTTTGCAATTGGAGTGGTCTTGAGCTAGGATAACAGGTCGATCGCGTATTTCAATGAGAAATTGAATGATGAAAAGATCATATACTCAATGTATGACAAGGATTTGTATGCAGTCATACAAGCATTGAAGAAATGGAGACACCATTTGGTTCTAAAAGAGTTCATTTTGTACAGCGATAATCACGCTTTGCAATTCGTGACTTGACAGGAGAAGTTGAACCAAAAACATGATAAATGGGTTGAATATATGAAGAATTTTACTTTTGTGATTAAACATATTTCTAGAACTGCTAACAAATTGGTTGACACTTTGAGCAGGAAATCTTTGCTATTGCGAGAATTCAGAGTCAAGACTTTGGGTTTTGATAACCTCAAATAAATGTGCATGGATGATCCATATTTCAAAGAAGCATATGAGGCATCTAAGAATCCAATTCTCAGGGACAGAAGCCAGTGGACTGAGTATATGATCCAGGATGGATTATTGTTCAAAGGAAATCAACTATGTATTGCAAAATGCTCCATGAGGGAGAATTTGTTGAAGGAAAAGAACAGCGGAGGATTGGTCGAACACTTCAGTCATGACAAAAAGTTCTCAAAGCTGAATGGCTCGTATTATTGGCCAGGGATGAGGACAGATGTGAAGAAATTTGTGGACAGTTGTAGGATTTGCCAGCACACGAAAGGAAAAAGGAAGAACGCAAGGTTATACTAGCCCTTTCCCATACCATAAAGGTCGTGGGACGCAGTGAGCATGGATTTCATATTGGGACTGCCAAGGACATAGATGCACATTTCATACCATGCCAGAAAATGAATGACGCAACTCACATTGCGAATCTGTTTTTCAAGGAAGTCGTCAAACTTCACGACTTGCCCAGGAGTATTATTTTTGATCGAGACACCAAGTTCGTTGGACACATCTGGAGGACCTTATGGAAGAAGTTGGGGACAAACTTGTCTTTCAGTTCAGCGTATCATCCTCATATGGATGGACAGACAGAGGTCGTGAACAGGAGCTTGGGGGATTTTCTAAGAATCCTAGTGACTGAACACCACAATCAATGGGATCATATTCTTCCACAAGAGGAATTTTATTACAACGATTCATTTAACAGAATAATAGGGCACAGTCCATTCCAAATTGTATATGGAATGCAGCCAAGGGGAGTTTATGAATTGAAAGATTTGAACAAGTTGAATTTAGGAGTGCTAGTGCAGAGGACTTTGCAGAAGGAATGAAGGAGCTTCACAGTAGAATTAAGGATTGGTTGTAGAGTTCAATTCAAGAGTACAAGCGTAGGGTAGATCAGCATAGGCGTGAACTTCAAATTGAAGTTCATGATTTGATTCTTGCTCATTTGAGGAAGGAAAGGTTCCCAAGGGAAACGTATAACAAGATTAATGATGATGCAGCCCTCCCAACCCGCAGGTCGGAAGTCCATGCACACAGGATCATTCTTCTTCCACTAGCCCAAAGATCTCTCAACAATTGGCTCTTCAATTTCCCTTTCAGGAAATCTGCACCCACAAATAACTTCGAGAACTTTCTCCCTTTCTACTTCGGGAGATCGGACTTTGCGATTTCATGAATCCGGTGGTCAAGCGCCTTGTCTCTCAATCTCTGAAACCCAAAAAAAGTCAACACTTGACCTTTTCCTTGCCAATTTTGGATTTCTCCTTATCGCGATTTCGGGAGTTGCGATGTCAAGTAACTCATCCCCTCGACCCCCGAAACCCAAATTTTCGCGACTCCAATGTGCTCGCAAGGTTGAATTTTCAACAGCTCTTCATTCCATCAGGATTTTGGACTTCGCAATTTCACGAATCATGATGCGAAGATTTCGGGACTTCACCCCACGAAACCCCGAAATGGTCAACGAAATTGACTTCTTTGTCGATAGTGCGCCACCTATCTGCCCTACCGATTCCTATGGCCCACACGCTCCTTTAGGCCCTTCGAAACTTCGCACTTCGTGATTTCGCGAGTCCTGATGCAAAGATTTCGAGACTTCAACTCACGAAACTCCGAAATATAAATCCATGGGTAAAACCAACAGCTCCTGTTGGCTTGAAATATACAGTTCTACTTCTCCTGAGCTTGAACCCCTTGAAAACACTCGCTGTAACTCCCCTGCTTCTCCGTGAGATCTGATGGCTCATAGGACTTCGCAAAATCTCCATAGAGAATTCCAACCATCTGTCTCTTCCCTTGAGAATTTCTGCACGACTAAAATAAGCATCTCTCTCCGTGAAACTTGTCCTACTGCGGCACGATGTTGCTATCTTCCTTTTCTATCTTTCAAGGTACTTGGCCTCTTTCCTCCCTTCGACCACTTCGAAGGTTCAAATCCTTCTGATC
The DNA here is from genome assembly GCA_010110895.2 of Picea sitchensis. Lineage (NCBI taxonomy): Eukaryota > Viridiplantae > Streptophyta > Pinopsida > Pinales > Pinaceae > Picea > Picea sitchensis. The sequence goes on from SNQJ01S0229202.1 coordinate 6,087, forward strand.
TTTTCCTCGACCTCGAGTCTTTCAGAAAAACTCCTACTCGCACTCCTTGCGGCAAACCTTCAAACACCTTCAAGTGTTGAGCTCCCTTCGACTCTGCACACACCTATAGTAGAAGTCTCTCAACAAGTCATTTAGGTTACAAAACTTGAACCTCTACTCAGCCTCCGCACACCTTGCACAGCTTCTGTGCTCAACTTGTACTTCTGTGTGAATGAGAACAAAAGCTACCCTATCTGAGATTTCAGAGACAAACCTCTGAACCCTTTGTCAACACACTCCTTGCGAACAATTCAACTGCACTCCTTGAAGGAACTCTTTCTCAGATAGAGAAACAATTGAAACTCATTCCGTTACCCTTTCCTCTCAGATTTCAAACATTCAACAAGAAATAATTCATACATAGTATAAAAGCAATTGCATGATAGAAAGAGTAAAACATTCATTAGCATAAATATTCAAAAATGCATACACAGAGAATAATTGAACACCATGAATCTGAATCAAAGCCTTATTGTATTAATCCAAAAATTATGTACATGGAATTCGGCTACACAGCTCTCTGCTCCTTCTCTTCTATGCTCTATGCTCTCCTCTTTTTTACAATACACAATGAGGGTGTCTATATCCCGTTTCCCTCTCTCATTCTAAACTGTCTAATCTACGAATTAAATTCTATCTCATTGCATTAACTATTATAAATTCCTTCTACCTACTAAGGACGAGAGCAGATCGCTCAAGGTCCGTTTACATTTTACAAGTGTGCCTCCACTTGATGACTTCATTAATATTTCAAGACGTTTTCAAAATTCTCACTGAGCGCTTTTCCAGCTGTCTTTTATCACTGCGCTAGCTCACTTGAGATGCTCCTGCATCATACTCCCTTGCTTGAAAATTTTCATGGGCTCTTGTCCATGAGCTTATGTACGGTGTGTCCATGCCTCTGGATCTCTGCTTCATTCTCCTAGATGGCATCTTCAACTGGATGGCCCTTCCACTTTACCAAATATTCAAAGTATTGCTTTCGTCTGGTCTTCTTGCTTACCCTTTTGTCCAGTATGCGCTCCTTCTGCGGCTTTTTTGCAACTAGCATATGTTTTGTCCATTGGACCTCTGGCTGCTCATTTCCTATTCTTTCTTCCTCAGCTTTGTATGGGTACAAATCTGAGATATTAAATATCAGATAGATTTTGATCCCATCGGGTAATTCAATCTCGTAAGCATTCGCCCCAAATTTCTTCAAGACCTTACATGGTCCGATTTTCTTCATTTTTAGTTTATTATATGTTCCTCTCGGGAACCTTTCCTTTCTCAAATGTGCGAGGATCAAATCACCAACTTCAAATTGAAGTTGTCTCCTATGTTGATCTTCTTTGCGCTTATGTTCCTGGATCGAACTTTGCAATCACTCCTTCACCTGGTTGTGAAGTTCCTTCATCGCCTCTGCGAAATCTTCTGCACTAGCACTCCTAATCACAGTATGTTCTGAATCTCTCAGCTTAGAAATTCCTCTTGTTTGCATGCCATAGACAATCTGAAATGGACTCTACCCCGTGCTTCTGTTAACTGAGTCGTTATAAGCAAATTCCTCCTGTGGTAATATGTTGTCCCACTGGCTGTGGTGTTTTGTCACCAAGCTTCTCAGCAAGTCTCCCAAACTTTTGTTCACCACTTATGTTTGTCCATCCGTCTGAGGATGATAAGCTGAACTAAATGACAAGTTAGTCCCCGGCTTCTTCCATAAGGTCCTCCAAAAGTGTCCTACAAACTTAGTGTCTCGATCCGAAACTATGATCCTTGGTAAGCCGTGAAGTCGAACGACTTCTTTGAAAAACAGATTCGCAATGTGAGTTGCGTCACTAGTTTTCTAACATGGAATGAAGTGTGCCATCTTGGAAAATCTATCCACCACCACAAATATTGAGTTGAACCCTCTTTGTGTTCTTGGCAACCCCAATATGAAATCCATGTTGATTGCATCCCACGACTTCTCAGGTATGGGTAATGGTTGATAAAACCATGCGTTTTGTCTCTTCCCCTTCGAATGCTGGAAAATTTTTCATCTGTCCATGAATTTCTTGACGTCTGCTTGCATTCCCAGCCAGAAATATGACTCATTCAATTTTGTGAACATCTTGTCATGACCAAAGTGCCCAGCCAATCCTCCACTGTGTTTCTCCTTCAGTAAATTCTCTCTCATGGAGCATTTCGGAATACAAAGTTGATTACCTTTAAAAAGTAACCCTTCCTAGATCATGTATTTTGCCCATTGGATTCTGTCTCCGAGAATTGGATTCTCAGCTGCTTCATACGCCTCCTTAAAATCTAGATCATCTCTGTACATGTCTCTGAGATCATCAAAACCCAATGTTTTGACTTTGAACTCCTGTAATAGCAAACACTTTCTGCTCAAAGCATCAGCAACTTTGTTAGCAGTACCAGAAATATGTTTAATCACAAGAGTGAAATTTTGCATATATTCAACCCATTTTACATGTCTTTGATTCAACTTTTCCTATTGAGTCACAAATTGCAAAGCATGATTGTCATTGTATAAGACAAACTCCCTAGGGATCAAGTAATGTCTCCATTTCTTCAATGCATGTATAATAGCATAGAACTCCTTATCATAAGTGGAGTATTTCACTTTCGCTTCATTCAGCTTCTCGCTGAAGTATGATATCGGCATGTCTTCTTGACTCAAGACTGCCCCTATTGCAAATCCACTTGCATCGCATTTCACTTGAAATGTATTTTGGAAATCAGGAAACACTAGAATTGGTTGTTCCATAATTTTCTTCTTCAACAAATTGAATATTTTCTCAGCCTCTTCCATCCAGTGAAAAGACTTGTGTCTCTTCTTCACTGTGTCCATCATCGGTGCACTAATCCCACTGAAATTTCTAATGAATTTCCGGTAGAAACTAGCTAATTCGTGAAAACTTCTCACCTCAAAGATATTCTTCGGTGATGGCCAATTTTTTATTACCTCCACCTTATCTAGATCCTTCCTCAACTTATCTGCAAAAATAACGAACCCCAAATAAATGAGTTCTATCTTCATGAATGAGGACTTCTTCATGTTTATTAAAAACTTCTCCTATTGTAACCTTTTCATTACTGTAGTTAAGTGTTTCAAATGTTTTGCCACTGTTTTACTGAAAATCAGTATGTCATCCAGATATACGATAACAATTTTTCCGATGAACTCCCTCAAGACTTCGTTCATCAACCTCATGAAGGTACTCGACGCGTTTGTTAAACCAAATGGAATAACAAGCCATTCATACAACCCTTCATTAGTCTTGAATGTTGTCTTCTATTCATCGCCTTCCCTCGTGATAACCACTTTTCAAATCAATCATCAAAAAAAAATTTGCTCCACTTAAGAAATCCATCAGATCATCCATCCTTGGCAATGGAAATCTGTACCTGATGGTTATCTTGTTAATTTCCCTCGAATCAGTACACATCCTCCAGCCTTCGTCTTTCTTCAGACTGAGTACTGTCGGAACAACACATGGACTCAAGCTTTCTCTGACCAACCCTTTGTCCAACAAATCTTGGACTTGTCTTTTGACCTCTTCATTCTCCTGCGGCATCAATCTATATGCTACTTTGTTTGGTAAACTAGATCCCGATATGAGATCGATATGATGACTCACACTTCTAATTGGTGGCAACAAATGAGGTAGTTCGTCCACTACTATGTCAGCGAACTCTTCCAGTAGTTCCTGAACCTCTTCTGGTAAATCATCTACTCTTGTGCTGGTCAAAACAAATCTAGGCTTCCTGACCAAAATGAATTGTGGATCCTCCTTCTTCTTGACCTATGTAAGAAGTTCCTTCCCACTCATGAGAAGTATAGTGTTACTTACTTCAGGTGTCACCTCCTTATCCTTGATTGGAAGCAACATGTGAGTCCTCCCATTCTTCTCTAGGGTGTATGTGTTCATTCTCCCATCATGAATCACATTCCTGTCATATTGTCATGGTCTTCCAAGCAATAGATGACAAACATCCATGGGAATAACATCACAAAGTATCTTATCTTTATATCCTCCTATCTTAAATTCAACTAAACATTGTTTAGTGTCAGTTACCTGATGTCCTTTTTGTAGCCATGAAACTTTGTATGGGCTTGGATGATCAATCGTCTCCAGCTCCAAATTTTCTACCATCTCCGTTGAAACGAGATTATCTGTGCTACCACTATCCACAATGACCTTGCATACCCTATATTTGGTATTGCAAGCAGTCTGAAAAAGTCAGTTTCTTTGGACTGAACTCTCCACCTCCTTCTCTGGTGTCAAAAGAGCTTTTCGCATCATCAGCAATCTTCCGCCTTCAACATCTTCTGCCTCAATATTTCGCCTCTGCGCTTTAGCGATGTGAGTCTCTGCACCTTATTTCTTTTTGTCTAGACACTCATAAGACTTGTGCCCATTCTTTCTACATGTGAAGCATGTTATTACTCCACCTCTTCCTCTTCCTCTACCTCTGGTACAAGGAAAAATATTATTATCAGCATAATCTCCTCTCTGTTCTGTATGTTTCCCTCTTTGTTTAGCATATTGCCCTCACTGTGAGCTTCCACCTTTCTCAGTTCGAGTTTGAGGTTTCTTCTAGTCCTCCTTGGGTTTCTGATTTTTATCCTGGGCAACTGATTTGCCTTTGGGCTGACTTCTACCTTGGCCTCTTTGACCCTGCTTTTGGCTCATCTTCTCTTCAGCTTTTAGAGCCATCTGATAAGCATCTTCCACCATTCAGATGGTCATCATGCTCATCTTATCCTGAATGACATATCTCAGGCCATTCATGTACCTGGAAACTTTTTCATCATCTCTTTCTCGATGACCTGCCCTGATGTTCAGCCTGTAGAATTCTTCAGTATATTCTTTCACTGTCATCAACTTCTGTCTCAAGTTTTGCATTCTTCAAAACAGAGTAATTTGATAATCCCTGGGGATGAATTTCGCCTTCATCTTTGCGATCATCCTATCCCAACTCTTGATCTTCTGCTTGCCCTTGCAGCATCTGTCAGCTTGTAGCTCATCCCACCACAATGTTGCATGTCCATTTAATCTCATGACAACATGTTTGACCTTATTGTCCTCTTCGACATCTTCATAGTCAAAATATGTGTCCAGAGCTTTAATCTAGTCTAGAAGCTCCTCTGCATCCAAATTTCCCTCATAAACTGGAATGTCCATTTTCGCTCTGGCACCCATTCTTGCAATAGCCCTAATCAGGTGTTCATTTGCTGCATCTTCAGCTGCAACTTCTTCCCCTTCATGTTCAACTTCATTATCACTTTTGGAATCACTAAGATCCCCAGCACCGACTGTGTGCCTCTGTGTTGTCTCCATGTCTTCAAGTCTGGCGCGTAGATCATGCATCTCTCTCTCCATGGCTGGATCAGGCATTTGCCTACCCCTTCTTCTCAGCATTTCCCTATCCTCTGGTGGATCGGGTGTTTTCCTATCCCTTCTTCTCAGAATCATGGTGAATTCTCCTTTCCCTGCTACAGAAAGAAAAGAAACCTTTATGTTCTCTGATACCAAGTGATGATGCAGCCCTCCCAACCCGTAGGTCGGAAGTCCACGTACACAGGATCGTTCTTCTTCCACTGGCCCAAAGAGCTCTCAACAATTGGCTCTTCAATTTCCCTTTCGGGAAATATGCACCCACAAATAACTTCAAGAACTTTCCTCCTTTCTACTTCGGGAGATCGAAATTCGCGATTTCGCGAATCCGGTGGTCAAGCGCCTTGTCTCTCAATCTCCGAAACCCGAAAACAGTCAACACTTGACCTTTTCCTTGCCAATTTTGGATTTGTCCTTATCGTGATTTCGAGAGTTGCAATGTTAAGCAACTCATCCCCTCGACCCCCGAAACCTGAATTTCTAAGACTCTGATGTGCTCGCAAGGTTGACTTTTCAACAACTCTTCATTCCATCGGGATTTCAAACTTCGCGATTTTTCAAATCCTGATGCGAAGATTTCGGGACTTCACCCCACGAAACCCCAAAATGGTCAACGAAATTGACTTCTTTGTTGATAGTGCGCCACCTGTCCACCCTGCTGATTCCTATGGCCCACACACTCCTTTCGGCCCTTCGGAACTTCGCACTTTGTGATTTCGCGAGTCCTAATGCAAAGATTTTGGGACTTCAACTCACGAAACTCCGAAATAGAAATCCACGGGTAAAATGAATGGCTCCTGTTGGCTTGAAATATATGGTTCTAATTCTCCTGAGCTTGAACCCCTTGAAAACACTCACCGTAACTCCCCTGCTTCTCTGTGATATCTAATGGCTCACGGGACTTCGTGAATTCTCCACAGAGAATTCCAACCGTCCGTCTCTTCCCTTGATATTTTCTGCATGACTAAACAAAGTATCTCTCTCCGTGGAACTTGTCCTACTGCGGCATGATGTCGCTATCTTCCTTTTCAGTATTTCAAGGTACTTGGCCTCTTGCCTCCCTTCGACCACTTTGAAGGTTCAAATCCTTCTGAGTTTTTCCTCGACTTCAAGTCTTTCAGAAAAACTCCTACTCACACTCCTTGCGGCAAACCTTCAAACACCTTCAAGTGTTGAGCTCCCTTCGACTCTGCGCACACCTACAGTAGCAGTCTCTCAACAAGTCATTCAGGTTACAAAACTTGAACCTCTACTCAGCCTGTGCACACCTTTCACGACTTCTATGCTCAACTTGTACTTCTGTGTGAATGAGAACAAAAGCTACGCTATCTGAGCTTTCAGAGACAAACCTCTGAACCCTTTGTCAACGCACTCCTTGCAGACAATTCAACTAAACTCCTTGTAGTAACTCTTGCTCAGATAGAGAAACAATTGAAACTCATTACGTTACCCTTTCCTCTCAGATTTCAAACATTCAATAAGAAATCATTCATACATGGTATAAAAGCAATTGCATGACAGAAAGAGTAAAAAATTCATGAGCATAAACATTCAAAAATGCACACACAGAGAATAATTTAACACCATGAGTCTGAATCAAAGCCTTCTTGTATTAATCCAGAACTTCTGTACATGGAATTCAGCTACACAGCTCTTTTCTCCTTCTCTTTTATGCTCTATGCTCTCCTCTTTTTTACAATACACAATGAGGGTGTCTATATCCCATTTCCCTCTCTCATTCTAAACTTTCTAATATACACATTAAATTCTATATACTTGCATTAACTATTATAAATGTCTTCTACCTACTAAGGACGAGAGCGGATCGCTCGAGGTCCATTTACATTTTACAAGTGTGCCTCCACTTGATGACTTCATTAATATTTCAAGACGTTTTCAAAATTCGCGCTGAGCACTTTTCCAGATGTCTTTTATCACTGCGCTGGCTCGCTTGAGATGCTCTTGCATCACTTAAGATGAAAAATATTGGACCGTGAAAGGTCATAAGGAAATTTAGGGCAAACGCATATGAGATTGAACTACCAAATGGGGTCAGAATCTCACCGATATTCAATTTTGTGGATTTGTACCCTTACAGAGCTGAAGAAGCATGAGCAAAAGATGAACAAGAAAATATTCAATGGAAAAAAAAATGTCTGTAGCTGAAAAGCCATAGATAGAAAGCATAATTGATAAGAGGATTAGCAGAAATACCAAGAGAAAAGAGTATTTTGAATACTTGGTCAAGTGGAAAGGGCATCCAGTTGAAGATGCTAGCTAGGAGAATGAAGTAGAAATTCAAAGGCATGGACAAACCGTGCAATAGCTCATGAACAGGAGTTCATGAAAATTTTCAAGTGAGGGAGTACGATGCAGGAGAATCGTATAAATCCCAAGCGCATACCTAAATCCAAGGAGACAGTTGGACGCATATATGTAATTTGAACACATTTTTGTGAAAACATTTTGAAATTTAAAATCTGAAACATTAATGTAATGGACAGGAGGAAAGTGCAGTTGCATTAATATCTTGAAGATCCAAACTGATTTTGGAGCGTATTTTCCTATACGCGGATGTACTAGGCATTTATGTATGTTAAATGTAAGTAGGTAGATTTAAATGATAGATTAGACAGTTTTATAATCTTAGGAGGGAAAATGGAGGATAGACACCCTCACCCTTTTATCTTTGTATCATAATTCAGAATTTCGTAAGTTGTAGAGCTGCAGAGGAGAATAGAAGAGCACAGAGGATTTTTGTGCATTTAGTTGTTATTTGCCATGTACAGGAGCACTGGAATTAATAGAAGAGATCTTTGATTCCAAATCTATGTGTGTGTGGTGGTTATTAGAATCACCTGTTAAATG
>SNQJ01S0229203.1:0-12066 GCA_010110895.2 Picea sitchensis
AAGACTTGACCTTAACCCTAGACAGAAAAATGCTTAACGTGGACACTGACTTCCTTTCAAATCTATCTAAACTAATACATGAGAAGGAAGGATAACAGAAGTACCTCTTAATCAACGTTTGTCCCTGAACGCTCCGAGTTGCGCTCCAATCCTTTGCTCCTCGCTGAGTTCTGCAGGCAAAAAAGATACGACCACTTCCTACTCTATTGATATTAGCTTGAAAACAGATCTATCAATTAATGATAAGTTCATGTAACATCCGACACAAACTAGAAAGAAACAGGCCAAGCGTGTCATATTAATGAGAATAATGACAACAATACTTACAATCGTAGATGCGAATGCGACAGCTTCGTCAAGCCCTCTTCATCTAACCCTTGCTCGAAATATCCACAACCTGGTTGATAGCAGCTTCACTGATCACTTCTCCTTTGGCTGACTGTGTATTTCCTATGAGATCATAGGTTTCATGCTAGCAATTCTCCCTCCTTTCCACCATCATAGAGCTTGCTTATATAGGTTGGGAGGAGTTTAACCTCTTGAGTTATGTTTAGAACAAGTTGGGAACCTCCTCCTTAGATCAGGGATCTATTGATGAAACCAAGAATTCGAGTACAACTGCCTCCTAATCTCGAAAGATCCTTTCCTTATTCTCCTCACCGGGCTAACAACTGACCCAGATTAGGGAGCGCTCCTTCAAAAGGGGCATCAGAGCACTAGAACGCTCTCAGAAAGGATTAAGGGGAGCGCCAACACTTCAAAAGTGGGCAGCGCTCTTGCAGAGGGGTAAGGAAGCGTTATAACGCTCCCTCAGGCCTTATAGGGGGCCGTCAGCGCTCCTAAGGATGTTTCAGGGGAGCGTTCACCCTCAAAACTCTTGATTGGAAGCCCTTTTCAGGTGTTAAGAGTTGTTTGACTCCAGTGAACCAATTCTCCTTCTTCAAACCAAGTACATAAGATGTTTTAAGTGCCTCCTTAGTGTCATCATTAGGGCAGTATGCTCAAACAACGTTTGCGACACTTTGTAACCAACTTGCGACACTTGAGAAAGTTGTAAGGAAGCTGCGACACTTACGACAATTGAGAGGAATATGCGACACTTATCCAGTTGAGTGATTTTGACGTGTAACACACCTGTAGCTGTTGGTCCTCCTGCTGCTACTGGTCCTACCTCGGGTCAAGGACATAGCCGAGTTCTAGCGAAGTCCACTGGTCACACAGTCCCCACATCTGTACATAATAGATACACAAGTCAATACTCTATACACACATAATAAGATATATACGAAAATTAAAAATTAAATAACTTTAAAAAGTTTGTTACCTATCTCGCCTTACTCCTCGTCGGGAGGCATAGGCATGTCCTAATCTCTAGAGAAGTTGATCCTGACATATAGGTAATCCTTGATCACCGAGATCTATATTTCCCACCAATCAAATAATTTGTCGTCGAAGGCCTCTATGGTCCTCCCTCCACCTTGTCATAGCAGCAACGCTGCCCATCTGATCATTGTTGGGAAGGAGGCTACATGCCCCCATACCGTCTCTCTAGGGCTGAGACTGGGCACCCTCTCGAAGAAGAAGGACCACAAAATGCGAAACCGAAGTTCTTGTTGGTACGTCATAGACACTCTGTAAGTTGTCTCTTCATGCACATCAACATGGTCGTACTCCAGTCAAAAAAAATTTCCTCTAGACATTGAATGGCACAATGTGTGCCCAGGAGGCTTGATGTAGGGCTGTGGATCCTTTAATTCATACAATCAAGAGTAAGATCACACACAGAGATATATTGGTGATCTTGTGAATCAACACCTAAGAACCTACCTTCTCAGTGTCCTCCTCATAGTACATTCGGATGTAATCCTTGATGTTGAAAGGCCCAAGGGGAAATGTTCTCAGGTTGACTAGTTCCCCTCTCCTCAAGAGGCTAGTTAAGAAGTAGATGTCCTTTGTAGTGGGGGTCAGTGATTGACCCTCTAGCATAAAGGCATATGCATCCGGGTGCCAATACTCCACAAGAGCATTGAGCAACCTAGGTTGTGCCCTCATGAACGAACATTAGAAGAAATTCAAAAGCCCACACTATTTTAGTGCGATGATGGATATAGGGTCCTATTTAACCAAAACATCAATGTTCTCATGCTCCCTCTCCCGCCAGTGAACATACATCCTATTTCATGGAAAAATGGAGGAGAGTCAGTACTTGCATTTTTATTTTTCAAATCTTGCGAAGGTGTACGCAGGTTGTTTCGTACACAATCATGTATGTACACAGGCAGGTGGTTTCCTTCCTAAGTACATACGCGGGCTGTCCTTGGATAGCGCGCATACATGCAGGGTCTCTCTTTTTAGGAGAGCGTTCCCCCTCAAAACCTAAAATGAATGCATAAAAAATGGATTGAAATGCAAGAGGGAGGGATTTGTTCTTACTTGGTCCAAGTAGAAGCTCGTTTCATCCATTGAAGCTCCTGGAATCAACTCTTTTAGTGAAGGGGGTTTTTCACCTTTTGGTTGATTTTCAAATTGCAATGGTCAAAATGAGTTGTTAACTTCTATTTATAGACTTTTTTTGCCCTTTTTGCCCCTTTTTGACCCCCTTTGTCATTTTTCCTGGCTTGGTGATCACTGGATTCTGTTTATGAGTTTCTTATTGGACGTTCCAGTACTCTTTTCCTTTTGGTTTGGTAAATTTTTTGGATGGGACACTTTTTGGTATCCTTTGGTAAAGGTCGTTCTTCCAACTTTTTACATATAAGTTAGGATTTCATTTCCACTTTCTGCATCTTTTTGTCTTTTCCTCTTTTCCATAGGGTTGACCCAACCAAAGTGCAACACATAAACTTCATTGTTGTTCTAGAAGTGTCGTACTTAGGTGGTAGAACCTACCTTTACATGGATGCCCTAGGTAGATCCTTGCTGCATTTTGGCATCCATGCTGTCAGTTATGACTATAGGCTCGAGATTCCTTGTTATTCCTGTCATGATTATGATATAAAGCCTCATTCATTTGATGCACCATCATCCTATGTCTTATCCTCGAGACTCCCTAATGAGCACACTTTGTTGTCTTTCAAGCTTTCTTTGAAATTCGAAAGAAACATCCAACGAGACTGTATTTATTCTTTTCGATCTTGTCTGGATTAATTGAGAAACATAACCCCCCTGGAGTCTTCTTTAAGCCCTTTTCAGACTCTCTAAAAATGAAAATATTTTAAAGCAATCTTGTTGTCCTTCACGCTCGCCAAACTCAAATTTGAAGGCACATTTGTCCGACAGTAGTTTACCCCTTTTTCGGTCTGGATGGATATTTTCATGTATAAAGGTATGCTCTAGGAACTTCAGTTTGCTAGAAGAGTATTCTCAGGCGTACGTATAACCCTTTTTCGAGCCATAGGGACTAAATCTTCGAAAAGTGAACATTCTCCTTGGTTTTGGTTTATCACCTTTTTTAGGCCTTGGAGATTACTTACGAAAAAGGAACCCCTCCCGGAGTCCATAGTTAAGCTCTTTTCAGATTCCCTAAAATTGAAAAGATTGCCAAGTGTTCTTGTTCTTTCACACTCATTAAATTGGTCCAGAAGAACATCTACTGGCATGATTTTAACCCTTTTTCTAGCATGTAGATTATAGTGGAAAAAGAAACACCTCAGGAGATTCGTCTCGCTGGGAGAGTTCTCCTCAGTTACTTTTATACTTTTTGAAATAAGGAGACTAAACTCATAAAAAGGTTGTGATTCCATAGTTAAGCTCTTTTCAGACTCCTTAAAATTGAAAAGATTGTTGAGTGATCTTGTCTGTGTCACACTCGTTAAAATCATTTTGAATAGACGTCTTTTTGGTGCAAGTTTACCCCTTTTTCGAACTGACTAGACTATCTTCAAAAAATGTACTCCCTGGAGTCTTCTTTTTGCATTTTTTTAGACTCTCTAAACGTGAAAAAATTATCGATCTTACCTTCTCTGGGCTCGTAAAAATTACATAGAAGGGGTCTCATTGTGTCTTTCTTAATCACATTTGTGAGTCTCAACTTTGTGTCTTTGGACTAATGCGAGCTCCATGTTGCTCTCAACTGAACCTTTGAAGCATTCCTTATATGCAATCCTTGTAGCACTTCTTTCCTTTGCAACTTGACACCTTGACCCATGGAGGAATTTTCCCCGAGTGTCCTTTTCCTGCACATGTCTCCTTGCTCTGAGTATTATTATGTTCCATGCACTTGGAACTAGTATGCTTGTTTGTGACACTCATTCCTCCTTTGTAACATAGCATTATTTTAGTCATTTTCAAGCAATAATAAATTGAAAAAGACAAAAAAATCAAATATTCCAAAAAGAGGGGACAAGAAATATACCTTATTTTTTCGGCAGCACAGAGGGTCACCCTTGGACAAAGAACATCCTTCCGATTGTTCTTCAAGAATTGGGATCTAGTATGACCTTAGAAATTTGTTCTCGCTACATAAAGTTGTGTCCTCTTCCATTTGGTTACTCTTCCAAACATATGGAGAGTTTGTGTTGCCTCCTGCATCACAAACTTATGTCAATGTCATGCTTCCTGAGTCTGATCATCTTTCATGATTTTTTCCAAGGGAAGTTTCACTCAAACTAAGTCGTCCTTTCTACAGTTTGTCTCTTGAACTTCATGAGTCGGCCATCCCAAGATTCCAGTCAAGTCCAGATTTGAAATCGATGAAGTTCTCTGCCTGATCATCGAGATCCTCATGTATTTTCCCAACGAGCCGCAGAAGACCTTAGGGTAGTGAGTTATATACTCCCATTTTACTCCTACCTAAGTTTGAAGATATTGAAGTTGTTTATCGAGATCTAAAGGCCTTCTCCAACCACAAGCATCACTAGCTTCTTCAAGATACATACTATGCTTGTATATCTTCGATGGATTTTGAGATGTAGATACGTTGTGTATTTCTTGTAGCTACACTTTATATAATTATATGACATGGATATGTAGTGTATTTGATTGGAAGCCATGATTTACTTCATCCCAGGCATGGGTATGCCCGCCTCAGAGAGATAATTGTTGTTTTGCAGATGGCACCTCCCGAACTTTGGTCCCGAGCTCACTCGATTTTGTACATTGGTGAAGATGTTGTAATGTATTTTAGCCATAATTTTCTCTTATGACCTCACACATTAGGGGGCATCTGTTATAGCCCTAAAATTCTCTATCCATGCATACATGGCCTTGGCCCTCTTACTTGCATCATTTTCCAAATCATTGCTAAGAATCTCTTCTTAAAAAACCATTTTTTAGAGCATGTATGCGCCCTGCACCACTACAGCCTGCATACATTTGATTGTTTCATGCTAGAAAACCTGTGTACATACGCCTTTTTCACACTAAAAAACTCGTGTATGCTTGCAAAAGTTGCAAAAATTAAAAAGTTGTAAGGAATTCGGTGAAATTTATGGGTTATTGGAGGTTTCCCAAGGAATTCACCTGCTATAGCCCGTAACCCAACCGAATAACCATCCTTTTGTAATATAAAAGGAGGTGTTGGGGTCTCATTTGACATCCAAACATAATAACAGTGAAACTTTTCCCATTTCACTCCCCTTCCTTGCCCAAGCATTTTCAATCTTTTGCGAGTAACTTCCTCAACATTCCCTCATTCATCCCCTTTTCTTCCATTCAATTCATTCCCCTTCTTTGAGGAGATAACAATATTGTGAGAAGAGGCCTATTGAAGGTGTTCTTGGAGCATTGTAAAGAGGAGCCCGAACCAGGTTCGTGGAACGGTGACCGACACAGATTGTAAGTTTCAGTCTTTTTTTGATGAATAAAAGAATCTATTTTCCCTGTCCTAAATCATGATGTTTTATGTCTTCTTCTTTGATTTATATATGACATTTGATATCTAACCCTAATTTATGAATAGAAGTTGCATGCTTGTAGTCCTTTTTTTCCTATCTTTGGATGCAGGTCAACCTTGGGAGGAGACTTGCAGTCTTTGGAACTACAGAGCTTGAGGAGATCATCACCATATGTGGGATAAAAGGTATAGTTACTTGATATTCTCTCCTATTGCTTTATTTTCATTTATTTTGGTATGTTTGGGGTAGAGTAGAAACTATTTTGACTTTTCAATGGTCATTCTCTATGTCTACATATTAAACGCAGGTGTAGTTAAAGGGGGGATTTTCCCACTAGCATCTATCATGTCACATAAAACTTGTTCGCTGAAACTCCAAATCTAGAAACTCAATAAATATTGTTCAATGACACTCACTTGTTGTCTCTTTTGCAACCATGAAACTCGATATAGATTAGGATGTGGATTGGTTTTCAGCTTCAATTTATTCATTACTTTAGTGGATACCAAATTTTCTATATTTTCACCATCTATGATGAGATGACAACACTTATCTCAAATCTTACAATTAGTTTTGAACACTCTCTTTCTTTGTTCAGGTTCTTCTACTACCTTTATCTTAGGCTTGAGTAATCCTTTTCTCAACATCAGGTTTTCTCCTTGTTCTTTCTGAAGTACTTCCACATTCCCACTAGAAACGGTTGTCCCGTCTACTTGGGTGACTTGTGTCATAACCTCATTTCTTCTTGTTGTGTTCTGCCTCTCTAGACATTTTGATGCTTTGTGACCCTCTACTCCACAATTAAAACATGTAATTACATACTTACTGCGTCCAAAACCTTTGCCTCTTCCAATGCTTCTTCCTCCTCTTGTATTTTTATTATTGGTGGCCTCATCCTCCTCATTGTATTTAGTATCACTTGCTCTGCCTCTGCCTCTAGTTAATTTTCCCAAGAACTTTTGTCACAATCTTCTGTCAATTTTTACCTCTTCTTTCAAAGAAACCTGATAGGCTTCGTCTACATTTTGAAAGTAATGCACACTCATCTCATCCTAAATCTGGTACTTCAATACATTCATGCATCCTGCCACTCTTTGATACTATGGTTCTTTTATCCTTGATCTGAGTGACAGCTTGAGTAATTCTTCAGTATATTCACGCACAAATGTCTCTTTCTTCCTGAGATTTTGTACTTGTCTACATAAGTTATGTTGTTAGTCAATAGGTAAAAATTTCTCTTTGATTTTACTAACCATCTTCTTCCAAGTTTTAATCTTATCTAATCTGTTATCTACTCTGTCTTTCTGCATCTTATCCCACCAAAGTGCAACATGTCCTTTAAACTTCGTAATGGCAATACAAACACAATTTGGATATTAAACGTTCTCACTCGAAGTATCTTTCGAGCTCTCCTATCCAATCTATAAGATTTTCAAGCCTCAGACTGACATCATAGCATGAAACTTCAATCCTCGCGCTACCTCTATTACTCAAGAAGGATATTAAATGTACTATTGGGTCTCCTTCTTCAACATTTTTTTCAACTTCAATCTCTTTCTCAGATTTTGAATCTAGCTCAGCTTATCCATTTCTTTTAGTCTCCAACTCTTCTATCCTTCTTCTTAGTTCTTCAAGTTCTCTATTCCTGACACCTCCTCATGCTGCTCCTTCTCTTCGCGATGCAATCCTTACAATTTGTTTTGTATCCCTCACTCAGAACAACATTCACAGGCCTTACCTCCGAGCACTATTCTCTTACAACTCAGGAACTAAAACCTCGTTCTGATATCACTTGACGCAATAGAAATACCTTGCAACAATTCTAACACCTACAAGACTATTCTCTTCTTTCAAAATGCATAGCAAAACTTATGTTTGAACACACAACATATATTTCATTTAATTTTATTAAAGAATGAACTATAAGAATTTAATTACAACCACAATAACACAAACAAGATGTGAATCCTTTCCTTTATTATTTATTGCAAAATGCCTAGATCATTACAATGTAATCTAGAAATATATCTTTCCTTGCCAGACTATAACTAATTTACTGTGTTGTTCTTTTTCATATTACACCTTCTTTTCTCGATCTCATTCTCTATGGCGATCTTAGTCACTTCAATCGAACCAAAGAGAATATTACATTTCCTCTAGATCAGATGATCAACCTCCTTGAAGTATTTCTTCCTCGTTTTTATATTTTATTTATTTATTTTTACTATGGTTAATGGTAAAAATTTTTACGTGGGTCCTAGGTTCTATACCACCTCTAGTTTCACACAGAAATCAATTAAGGAAGGGAAAACAAATTTATACCTTAAAATCTCAACTTACCCAATGCATGTGGGATATTTTTTTTACAGGTGAAGATTGACGGTCCAGATATACCCATGGGTAAATCAAGGGTTGTTGAGTGCCAATTTCAGGCAGCCATATCTTGAGATCGGGAGGTCCAAAGTAGGCCTAGGATATCTCATTGGAAATATATTGATAAACAAAACAAGTTAGAAGAGGTATTCAGGTAGGATCAACAACAGAAAAGTCGAGAAAATTCAAAGAATAGAGGACCATGAATTTGAAGGGGTATAAATTGTTCAATGTTCAAGAGGCCATAACTTGAGTTCTAGGAAACAAAATCAGGCCTCCAAGATTAAAATATAAATCTAGAGTAGAGAAGAAGAAGATAGATTACTTTTCTTTACAAGATTGACACCAAAAATCCTAGGAAAATTTGAACAACAGAAGAGGAAAAAGTCGAGTAGAAACAATGACATGTTTAATGAATATCACTCATGAATGGCCTCAAAGAAAGATTGATCACTTATGAGTCTATTTAAATTTTGTTTGTAATATTTGTACATTCATTTACGAAATTGTATGAGAAATTTGAGTCATTTAATGAAAAAATAAACAAGTTGAAGAGATAATAACTATTGGTTGTTATAGAAGGCGAAAGGTTTTCCTTGTTTTATAAAAGGAAGACCACTAAATGTATTAAGGGACCTTTTCCCATAGTATAGAAGGATAATTCTCTTATTTCTGAATGTATAAAAAGCATAAGGAATTTGATATCATAACTGTTTTCAAATGTATTATGGACTCCTCTATCGATATGTTTGTTGTGGGATTTTCTGAATGCTTTTCATATCAATTATTTCTATGTGTTGTGTTTGGAATTTCTCATATTGTTATAATTTCTGATGAATACAAGGATGAAGTTACAGATCTTATCTGCAATTATTTGTAATCATTTATTCAACTTAATTGTTTTAATTTATTGTTGATTGATGTGAATTACTTCTGCTATCAATAATATCATCTCATATTGTATTCATTCAATCAATTTTTCTCCTGCATGACAAGTTAGAAATAGTTATATTATTTAGTTTACTTTCATTTTAGATTAGATTTAGAGTTAATCAGAATTCTTTGGGGCACATTCTATTGTCTTTCCTTTTTTCTTCTTTTAATTCTTAGTGGAAACCACAACCGCATACTAGTCGGAAACTCTACTCCAAGTGAGAGTAGGTATAACTTGGGACTTTCCATCAGGTGTTCTCCCTTACTTACTTGACATACCATTTAGACATGTGAACAAAAATAGTGCTAGAAGGAGGGAAGATGACAAGTTGACCCTGTGGAGTCATTCCTGTTAATTTTTATTTATTAATGACTCCTTCCCAAATCCCTTTGTGGAGGTTTATTTTTGGTTATGAACCTTGTAACCCTTCTATAAATATATTTAATCTCTTGTCAAAAATTAAATTTGATGGGGAAGGTGAAGCATCTGCATCTGAACATATCATCAAGTTTTGTTTGGTTTGTGTCTCTCAAAATATTACTAATGAATTTGTCATATGCAGGTTGTTCACTTACACTTTTTCTTGCCGGTTCAAAATATGGTGTGAGAATTTGTCGACTTCCTCTATTCGCATATGGGAATAATTTATGCATGAATTTTTGCATGCTTTTGAGAGTTATGATCATGACAAATTGCATGAAGAAATTTTAAATCCTAGAAAGAAAAAAGATTAATGTTTAAAAGACTTTTCTTTAAGGTTTATGCGTCTTCTCTATATATTTCACGTGGATGGTATTCCCTCTATGAATGATTCACTTGTACTTTTGATTTATCTTTCCAATGACCAAGATCAACTAGTGGATGAAGAATCCAAGTCATGCCTTAATTCTCCTTTACATGTTGATTTGGATTTACACGAAAATTCTGAAGGTACTAATGATGTGGTTGAAAAACATATACTTGGATTTTTATTCACTATGGAGGATATATATCAGAGAGGAATTTATTTTCCAGAACAAGCATGTGTATCCTCCCACCCTTCCATTCCCATGGTTATTCCTAGTGGTGAAGAAGAAACCTCTTGTCTTGTAAAATTAAGTTCATATTTTTATGTATCCAACCAAGAGGACGGTTTTTCTATTGATAATGAGACACTTCAAGTCACATCGGTGGTTCTGTAAAGTTCTCATTGTCCTATTTTTATTTTCCATCACAAGAAAAGGAGTAGGAAGTTATGGAGAATCTTGAATAAAGTTGTCATAAGCCTAAATATTTGACAACTTCCTTATGAATGGAACATATTGAATCTAACTCGTGTTCATGATTGTGGTGTGGAACACTCTTCTCTTATTTAGACTAAGGAGATTCAAGAAGAACTTCTTGGGTTCACTAGCTCATACCATCTCCCTGGTTACCTCCCTGAGATCATTCTTGAACCCTCTTGTTCTCAAAATTCTTGTGAATTTTGCTCTCATATTTATCTCACAACAACTAACATGAATGTGTCATGGGTAATATTTCATGTACATATTTTTCAATGGATCGTGACATGAATTCTTATCAATTAATTAAAGAAGACAATGTTGACACATAAAGCATTATTTGTTCCTAAAAAAGGAACAAATTCAAATTAATTTATGTTGATCATAATTGTTGTACTGGTTCTAATTTGACTAATAAAGATCAACACTATTTTTCAGTACTTAATTAACTATTTATTCAACCTTCTTGTTATGAAAATTGTTCTCATTTTCTCTTATATCCTAACCATGAGTATATTTTAGAAAACATTCCATGTATACACTCATTCCATGTATACACTCATTCGTGTGATCCATTCATCATGATGCACCACTTAAAGTATACACTCATTTTAAACGGTGCGTCGTATCCATGTATGTGCATCAGTCTGTTCCGTATAATCCATGCACCTCTTGAAAAACAAAATAATGTCCACGGTGCGTAGTTTATTGTGTACACACATGTGTGTTCACTATAAAGGATGAATTGATTGAACTATCTATTTTCAATGGTGCGTATATTATTATGAACACACCGGTGCGTTAACTATAAAAAATGCATCGTTTAATGGAAACTATATATTTTTTACAGTGTGTCATTTATTATGAATGCACTGGTGCGTCATTTATAAGTATGAATCGATGCATTTTGTATTAGAACGCACCGGTGAAAATGAACTATACATTTTTGGTGCACCGATGAAAATGAACTATACATTTTCGGTGCACCCTGTAAAATTGAAAAACAATGAAAAGTTTACTCAATTTCAAAATTTAATATGGTAAAAATTCAATGTAAAAAGAAAAAAAGAATTTACCCAGACATTTTCTCATCAATGAGGCATGGTTGGGATGTAGTGAAAAAAACCAAATTTGCCCACCGTATGGTAAAAATGGAATCCCACGAACTGAGCACCGAACGGAAACAAGGCAAGAAATGGAATCACCGATGACAGTTCACTTCAGTTGGGAAAAGGTCACACCGGTGCTTGAGAGCTTCTCTACACTAGAAATGGTAAAAAAAGTTTTTTACCGTTGGATTTTTTTTTTATTTACCCATGTTCCGGTGCACCTGCGTTAAGTGCACCCCTGCAAACAATGCACTGTTATTTAAAAAAAAACCCTGTGATGGTGCACCAGTTTGGAATGCACCGGTGCGCTCAATGGACGACGACGCATCATTATGAATTTTTAAAAGGAAAAATGCAAATATTGTGCACCTGTTTATAGTGCATTGGTGCTCCTGTTTAGTGTGCATTGGTGCTTGGGAGCTTCTTTAATATGATGTGCACTGTTGTTTTTTATTTTTTTAAATAAATCTACAACGGTGCACCATTGTCTATCAGCACTGGTGCATTTATTTCTGGTGGCACACTGCTGCAAACAACGCACCATTATTTTTTTT
>SNQJ01S0229205.1:0-14377 GCA_010110895.2 Picea sitchensis
TTTCCCCACCCCCGGGTGCTGGTTGGGCCAACCAAGATGAAGAATAATATTTTGGGGTAAGGACATATGCCAAGGCATGGAGTGGAACATTCAAATTATCCCACCTTTTGACCACAAATTTATGGATATGATCATACAAGATCTTATCCTTTGGCTCTACAATGTCTTTGATTTGGCCTAGCATGCTGTCCATCTGCTCATACACTTCTCCAATCACCGGTTGATCTGTATTTGCAAATCGAATCATAATGTAAATGGGTTTGGTGAACTGCAGAATATACCAAACCTGTTGCCAAAAATGGCCATCAAGAACTGTGTCCTCCACCTCCTGAAAGTCACTTCTCTCAGATGCGGATGTAGCCCTGTCTTTTAGATCCTGCCATGAATCACTCGAGGCCATACTAGCCAATGCCTCTCTTACCTTCAACAAAAACATGAAGGTGAGATAATAGCTAGCAAATCTGGTCTTTGCAATCTTTAGTAACGTCCTACTAACTTTCCTAACCCTAACTCTAGCAAACAATCATTATATGTTGTTGTTGTTACAAAAGTTCGTTACAGCCACTGAAATTCACTTTAATTTGTTGCATACACACTTGGGAAAGTGGCCTAAGTCACTCAAAAATTTCATCTAGCAATTGGATAATATTGTACTTGTTCAAGGATTGATTTTCATGCTAAATTGCTATATTTATGAGTGCTTTTATTTGTTGTTGTTGCAAAATATTAATTGTTGTTGTACAACTCGTTTACTGTCGTAATTTGCAACAACCATCACATTTATTGATTATCTAGTGTCTAAGAGGTCATCATTATGCTGCAAATTGTTTATTGTCTCATATAGGTACAACAATTACCTTGTTACCTCTCATTTCCTCTCCTAGACCTAGACCTAACCATCATGTGACCAAGATAGGGGGTTATAGGCTTGGCTAATCTTGCTAATCTTGCTATGTGACCAAGGAAGCCTCCCTTGTGGTCGACCTCTTTCCATCACTAAAAAGAGAGAAGTCTCTACTTAAGTGAAAATGGTAGATTCTTCCATTAATACACAAGATTGGGATCTTGTGGAGGGCTTTGCACAAGTACAAATTATATGATTAACAATGCCCAAGACTGAACTCCAAATACCTCTTATCTCTTTTCTCTTTGTTATGTCAAGATTTTCTTTGCATATCTATTTATGGCCCTTATGGTATTTTAGCTACTCTAGACTTTAGAAAGTTTCTAGCTCTAATGGACCTAATGGTTAAAAGCACACGTTTCATCCTAAGAGGTCACAAGTTCAAATCCACAGGGGGGTAGGGTATGTATACCTCCGTCGACTTTAGCAGTCAAATCGTTGCGCGGAGGGGTCCCTTGTCCCACAAACAAGGGGGCCTCGTACACCAATTTGGTGTCTGGCTTGGCCGTAACCTTAAAATTAGATTATTATTATTATTATTATTATTATTATTATTATTATTATTATTATTAAGAATTTCTTTACAAGTAGCAGGGCTGCCTCTAGATACTGTAGTCTATGACTAAGCTCATANGACTTTAGAAAGTTTCTAGCTCTAATGGACCTAATGGTTAAAAGCACACGTTTCATCCTAAGAGGTCACAAGTTCAAATCCACAGGGGGGTAGGGTATGTATACCTCCGTCGACTTTAGCAGTCAAATCGTTGCGCGGAGGGGGTCCCTTGTCCCACAAACAAGGGGGCCTCGTACACCAATTTGGTGTCTGGCTTGGCCGTAACCTTAAAATTAGATTATTATTATTATTATTATTATTATTATTATTATTATTATTAAGAATTTCTTTACAAGTAGCAGGGCTGCCTCTAGATACTGTAGTCTATGACTAAGCTCATATTATCTCTGTTCATATGAATAGAATTTAGCTAACTTACTAAAAAAAATGATCCAATCCATAAAAATTAAAAGACTAGAATTATGCATATGTTTGTATATATATATATATAAGCATGCATGTGGTCAAATGCTTACCACAATAGGAAGTCTCTATCATATAAACCTCAATATGACCCCAATCTCTTGCTTTAGCTACTATGATTTCCTATAAAGATGGTCTTGTTGCTAAGGTCAAACTACACTCCAAATGTTTTCATTGAATATTTTCCAAGATCTCCCACAAATTTTATCATCATATATAATCTTGGGAACACTTTAGCAACCATAGTATCAACTATATCCACTTACCTCGTGAATCATACATAAGGGATTGGTATCCCCTAGCCTAGGGATAACTAAGGAGATTATGTCTCGAGGCCCACAGGGCCTAGACATGGAGTATCGAGAGCCATATTGACTTGAACCTGGCCCTAGAAGGCCCATATTTCGTCTTCAGTGCCTCCATCTTGTCAGCAGCAGCAACATCCATCCCATCGACCTGGTCCTTCAGCAGCAGTGGGTCTTGCTCCATGAGGTAATGAGTTCGGGTATCATGGTATGTGTCACTCTGATTCTCAAAACATTTGAATATGTGCATTTAATTATTTTTACTTCTG
Source organism: Picea sitchensis (assembly GCA_010110895.2). Taxonomy (NCBI): domain Eukaryota; kingdom Viridiplantae; phylum Streptophyta; class Pinopsida; order Pinales; family Pinaceae; genus Picea; species Picea sitchensis. Next base: position 2,515 of record SNQJ01S0229205.1, read on the forward strand.
ACATGTGCTTGGACTTTATTCCTTTCCACTTGTCCACACCTGGGGGGAAATGACAGGATGCCCTAGCAAGTTGGTTCTCTTAGGATTTGAATTTCCACTGGGTGGGTTTATGAATGGTCATCGTCCATTCCCACCATTCTTATCACTTTTCATCATTTTCCCTCTCATCCATCCCCTACACTAGTTCGGGCATTGGGTTTGCCAAGCTAGCAAAGGGTTGTACCTTGCCTTGTGGAAAGAAGGGGCTAAAGGCCCAAAGGGTAAAAGTAGCTAGAAAAAGATAAAAGCCAAAAGAGCAAAACCTTCAAATTCTTCGCCCAGGGATCTCCGAGAAAGAAATAAAAGGCTTCTCAGCAAGAAATGGAGGGACCCATAAAATAATAAAATCAAGACCTAGTTGGAGGATAGGGGGTCTCATCACGAGCCAGCCTATTAGGTCCATGGGCATGTGGTAGTATGACACTACCATTCAGCTGGTCACCACGCCAGGGTAGTGGCTCTTGGTGGCATAGCCAAGAGAAAGGGGTCTCATCACGAGCCAGCCTTCTCATCTTGATGAAATGCTTGTGGGTAACATTGTCACCACTGGTCACCACGCCATGGCAGTTTCCCCTAACTAGTCTCTTGAAAGAAAAAACAATAATATAAAAAGGTAGAAGGCATTAAATTGGCTTGGAAACATTTGCATCCATGACAAGGTGCAGCTCACCCTCTTTAGAGGCACCCACAGGTAAGCCATACATTCCCCTGTCATCACTGCACCCATTGCTCAAACATCCCTACACCACCTCATCCACTTACATGACCTTGATTTTCCTTCACCTAGAAACATCCCACGTCCAATGAGAATTAGCCCAGTGGGACCTCCTAACACCCTCTCCAAACCTGGCTTGTAGAATAGTATAACGTCTTTGAGCACTTGTCTGGGAAAGGGGGGTTTTATGCACATGTTTAGATAACTTGATTATTAGACGTGATTGACATTTCTATGATCCTTGTGACTTATGAGCCCATGGAGGGTGTACTTGTTGTTGTTGCAGGGCCACGCCCCTATGGACAGGTACACATGGGGAGATGATTAATTCGGACCTCCATAGGGATAAAATCCCACCAGATGGATGTTGAGACCCCAGCCAGGGGTAAACACATGTCAGAGGCTTTCACCGGAGAGAGAGGAGAACGTTCCACCAAAGACAGCCTGACAAGCTTGGACCCAGGGGGTCTTTCCCTCCCACTGTGATGTTGGCCTTGGAAGGCCCATGACGTCACCTCTATGACCCTTGATGTCACCCAGCGTTTGATGGACACTTTGCAGGCAGTTGTGTGCCAAGTGGCATGTGTGGCTTGATCCAGAGGCCTTGGGATGCCTAATGTTTTGCTCCTAGAGGCCAACGTTTCACCTGAGAGGCCTAACGTCACCTTTTCTTCTTGATGTAGGGTTTAATTTGTCATTTTTATGTAAAAACTGGATATTACATGTAAACTGGCCATGTCGGCCTTTTTGACCTAATTTGTAAATTAAAGGTCATTGTAACTATATAAATAAGGGAAAAATCTCTCTTATTTTTCATGATCTTTCACTCACACTTAAGTGAGGTCTGAAATTTGCACCCTACTTAGGGTTTATTGGCTGAAATTTGGTGCGCACTTCTTGAAGGAGGCTAGTTTTGGTGTATTTTAGCATTTTTCTTGGTGGAAAGTCTTCAACTAGGCCTATTGCTAGATGATTCTTGGTGAATGTAAGAAATTTCTGCAATTCTTCTTCATTTTGAATGGTTATGGTGTATTTATCTTGCATTTCTCCCAAGATTATGAAATTGCTAGCTTAAAACCCTAGGAGGTTAAATCACATGTTATTGTTCTTTCCTTAACAACTTTTCACCTACTAGATTATGCTAGAAACCCTACTTTCTTGAAGCTTTGTGCTAAGGGCCTTTCCATTGCAACACCCTAGCATCATTTGCTTCATCTAGCCATCATCTACTTCATCATTGAGCTAAAGAAGGAGGAAAACCACTAGGGCCTAGGGTTACCTACTTCCTAGCGGCCATTTTCCCCCTAAGGTTTAGTGATTGAAGCATTGGGTTACCAACACTTCAATCATTGACCTTCTTGTCTCTAGCTCTCATATTATCATTTGTTCCTTCAAGATTGTCGCTGCTAAAAGTGACTCCATTTACCCTAAAAGGACTGATCTAAACCTTGCACTTGATTGATTGATGAAAACAACTCTCAAAACGTTTACCTCAATCTATCTACTAACCTTTCCTAACCCTAGAGTAGACTAATTCACTAACCTACTTGTTGTTGTTACAAAAGTAAGCTACAGCCATCTATTGCAGCAATAAAAGCAACTCAAAGCAATTGTAAAGCTGATTTATACACTGCTTAATTAGCTTCTAACCACTGCTATTATTGAGTTATTATTTCTGGTCCTTGTGAAGCTCTTTCAAGGCATTTATTGTGAAGCTATTGTCTTATAAACATTGTTGTTATAAAATTCTGTTTGCTTCATCATACTTCAACTATTGCTTTTATTAATAAGTCCATGGTTTTATGAAGTACTAACATCAAGTTGTACTTGCAAAAGATATCGTTTTCTTGTTGTTTTGTTCTGGGCAGGTACATCTAAGCATTTCATTGCTTTATTGGTTAAAACCTTGGGACTTTCTGATCAGTGTGACTTGTGAGAGGGGATACCTTTATAGACACTTTAACCTTTGCTCTCTCAAACCCCCAGGTCACCGGGGACGTCTCCCCTGGGCCATCAACCCTAAATAGAAAGAGGTATCTTATTAAGGTGACAGTGATAGGATAACCTCCTGTTACACCAATTTTCCTCCCTTAGCCTTTCTCTTTTGGACAAGTACAAATTGTGCGATAACAGGGATAAATCTAACCAATCTGATTATAATACATACAAGACCACTGAAACTTAACCACATGTTTCATTTCCTACAATGTACAAGTTTTCCCAAACTTTAGGAGCTCAACAACCAAATGACTAATGTGACACAATTGAACTTGCCCATTTTTAATAAACTTCAAACATTTGATATAGAAGATCCAACTTCCACCACCTAAAATCAAATTTAATTATTATTACCAAACTCAAAAGAGTATGCCTTGCTCCATTCTCTTGTTTGGCTTTCTGGAGAGGTAACAAGAGAAACAGGTTTTATGTATTTTCATAAATAAATATTCGGTTTGAATTACATGGAATATTAATTTAACCCACTAAAATTAACAGTTTGTAGGCAAATTGGTGTTTTGTAAATTATTTCATTTTTCTAAGATATCTGTACTGTACTTATAACCTACAAAATGAAAACAATCTACAATATCAGTTTAAATATATAAGTAATATAAGATGAGCAAATATTTATCAAGTTGTTGAAGCTAAGCAAAATGTCTTTTTCACTCTTGAAGATAGTTTACAACCTTTTGTTATGTAAAATTTATAAGTATATGTCAATTTGAATTCAACAATTGACTATTTTGACAATCACTGAGTTGTGACTCTTTAACCAGATTATTCAAAAATATTTATCAAAGAATAATGACAGTATTAATCAAGATAATCAATGACCTGAGACAATTGAACAATAAGCATCTAGCATTCATTCAAAGGAGTTGGCAGTATGATGGAAAATGCAATATGGTGGCTCTCTCCCTCCACTAGGCTAGGAAGATATCCTTACAGGGTATGCTTTCAGCAGTATTTGAAGATTTTCATGCTCCTCCTCCATTATCCATTTGGCAGCTCCTAAAATCCCCGAGTGTGCATATCTAACATTAAATTTTGTATTTCAGCCATAATTATAACCAAAACATGAAAGAAACAATAGGCATTGAACTTGTAGAAGAGATAAAAAGCAAAAACAAAAGTGATACTCATCCATTCAAGGATAAACCAAAAAAGGTGATCTTTAAAGCTGACGTTGACACTGCAATAGCTCTCCAAATACTTTTTAGTGATTTTGTGCAATAAACATTAAGACTCATTGTATGCTGAGATCTTGACAAAAGACTGAATTGCACTTAAGGGATACACATTTCCAAATTTCATGAAACCATTTTTTTCACAAAGAAAATGAAATTCGAAATTATTCACAGCAGATTCACTTGCAGGAGAGTAGACTCTGAAGATATTTCAGCCTGAACCGTAGTAAAAATTATGTAAGCACACAGGTATGCAGAAAAAAACAAAAAACATTGAACTTCCTTGGCAGCCAAATCTACAAATTAAATATCCAAAATAGTTGGAATACAATGTAGAAATCCATGTAGATAACAATATGTATATATATATATATATATATATATATATGAGTAATGATATGAATAGATAGTATGATACAAATGAGAATGAGGGCCATATATATACCCATGCAGGGGTTCCCTTGATCCGGATTATATTGAGAACGAAATGAGATATAAACCAAACTATAGCAGAGAACACAGAAATACAGTGAAACCCAACTTCTATTAATGAATAAAATAACAGAATATTGAAAAACACAAACTAGCTAGAATAGTGGTAGCCTATGAAACATGACACGCCCCCCAACCCCCTTGTGTCACGAATCCTACGTGGGGATACGGATTCATGTGGGCACGTGTCGGACATGAATTTGGCATGTGTCTGATTTTAGGGCATGTGTCATGCACAAAAAAGGTCACGAACTCACGTTTTCTCATGCAAGTTGGAGTTGTGAGGTGTTTTGGTGTGCAGCTGAAGGTTATTTTTCCCTACTAACGGTATTTAAAGAGGTCCCCGCCCCCTCCATTTCACCCACCCTAGTAATCAATGGTAATATTAAATTATTAAAAGTGATATTCTCCTTTATCTTTCATTTTCATCCTTTTACTTAAATTTTTAACATTACCATTAATTGTTTCAAGATGTTTGAGAGTAGTTCCAACCTCATTGGACTTCATATGCAGAAAGTAGAATTTTAGGTCCCATTCAAAATTCAGCAGATTAACGGTTTTCAGGATTTCAAGATTGGCAGGATTGAAATGTTTCCACTAGATTCTATCATGTATGAAGGTATGGAACTGGCATTTAATCAAGAGCACCAAGCCCTTTATGTACCTCGATGTTGGTGGCATTGATTGTTGAACTCTTTTGTCATGACCCTAGTAAAAATGTACCCTTCACTCAAGTATAAACTCTTCTATTGAACTCTTCTCTTTGTCATCACGTTAGGTGACTTAGTGGTGTATGTGCACACCAGTGTTACCAACATCACGATATCATCGTGATGTTGGTGATATTATCGCTAAAATCGAGGTTGGTGATATTAACGCCAGAAAATCTCGCAATATTTTTGGGTGGCGATAATATCGCGACATTTTGTTATTCTCGCGATAATATCATGACATTTTGTTATTCTCGCTATAATATCGTGAGTCGATCCAAAATGTCGCACAAACGCGGAAACTGTCGGAAATAAAGCCGGTTTTTTTGTTTTTTTAAGTCATTTTGCAAATAGAGGGTGGGGTTTGGAGAGAAAAGAAGGAAGAGGCGTTTTTGCCTTCAACCAAGGACGAGGAGGAGCGGGATCTCATCAACCATAACCTGTTCATTGTGAAGTTGGGATTGATTTCCCTTGAGCAAGCGCACATTTGCAAGTATGGGCAACAATTTGCACCCTTTTTTTTTGTTTTTTATTTTATTTTTGCTATGTTTCCTTCATCTTGGCAGGGAGGGACTGTTTTTATAAGCTGCCATCAATTTATTTTAGAGAGTGGATTGATTTCCAACCATTTTTAATTTTTTTTGCAAATTTATCAGTTTTACCCCATTTTGTAAATTTGTATTACTTGTAGACTATATTATCTTGAATCTTGATTCTTTAAAAGTTAAATGGTGATTTTATTTTTTTTTCCGTTGTTTTTGTGCCCTAGGTTTGATCACTTGAAGATTGAAAATGCCGAGAAAATTGGATAATATGTGGGAATATGGTGAACCCGAGGGGGGGATTAATAGACAAATTTTATATTGCAAGTTGTGTAGGATGAGAATGATGGGGGGAATAAGATGGCTGAAACACCACCTTGCAAAAATTTCGGGACATGAAGTAGGTATTTACCCAAATTCAACCCTGGAAATCATGTGTATTGCCAACAAAGCACTTATGGATATGGGTATAGCCAGAGAACATAGGGAAGCTATGAGAGCTCAATTTGCAAGGGGAGGAGGTGGAATATCTGAGGGAGGAACTAGAAGTGAAATTGTTTCTTCGACCGCAGTTGCTTCAATTCCACCTTCTACCTCGTCGTTTTTTGTCCCTAGAACCACTCTCGGTGCACAACCTTCTGTCAGGTCAATGGTAAAACAAAAGAAGAAGGAAGAGGCTGATAAGCTGGTGGGTAAGTGTTTCTTATGGAGTGACATTACTTTTAACATTGCCAAGAACAAACCATGCTATCAGCCAATGTTTGGTGCAGTTGTTGTTGTTGGCCCAGGGTACAAGGCCCCTACCTATGAGGAGTTGTGAAGGCCTATCCTTCATAATGAAAAGATCGATTGTGCTAGTAGATTGGAGGAGCTTAAGCCATCATGGGAAACCACTGGATGCACCGTGATGTTAGATGGTTCGACGGACCAGAAGGGTAGGACACTTCTTAACTTCTTGGTTAATTGTCCCAGGGGGACAATGTTTGTTAAATCTGTTGATGCATCTGCACATGTTAAAGATGCATCATTATTATGTGACTTAATGGATGAGTTCATTCGGGAGGTGGGTCTACAATGAACAACGCTGCTAACTATGTTGTTGTAGGTAGGATGCTTATGCAGAGGTATCCTACCTTGTTTTGGACTCCTAATGTTGCACATTGTATAGATCTGATTTTAGAGGATATGGGAAAAATTCCTTATATCAGGTGTTGAATTTTCACTATGCTAGGCTCAAGCATGAGGTTTATTTCAATTTTAGCTTTTACTTGAACCATAAAAAAATGCAGCTACACCATTCACAAATGTTGCAATAACCAAGATCACAAGAAGAAGTACCATGCACAAGAACACAAAAAATATCCTGGGAAACCCTTCTCAACAAGGGAAGAAAACCCAACAATCCTTTGCTATATTCTTAAGAGAAAGACCTCCCACACCATAGACCTAGCATATAAAAGGGTGCTCTCCAAAACCAAGAAGCTAGCGCCCAAGAGAGGTGTGCACTTCAGCCCTAGAATATGTACTTGCTGAAATTTCCAAAATCACATGTGTGTTGTGTGTTTCCTCAATGGGGAAATCACCTTTATTTATACTAGACTGAACACATCAAAAGTGGTGTCTACTGGCACAACAGGGCCAACCTCAATAACTCAGAATATAATTAATAATTACAATATTAATTATCTTTCACTTTATGGTGGGGTCGACATGTACCCTTTACATCACAATTAGGGTTACAGGTAAATCTTACTCTTAGACAATATAGCAAGGGATCTCACACACCCACTAGTGCTCAACCACAGGGATGTCCTACTCAACAGATCTCCATCTCACTGAGTCTCACAAGAGAATCATCTGGAGTACCACATCGTCTCAACTCTCTACACAGAGGCAAACGATACACTCATCACATGAGCACCTTCACCCCTCATAGGGGTACACATCGTTTCATCTCAAACGACACACCCATCTCATGGGCATCTTCACCCCACACAGGGGCATACACATCGTTTCATACCAAACGACACACCCATCTCATGGGCATCCTCACCCCACAAAAGGGCACACAATGTTCCATCTTAGTCTCAGAGAGGAACGACACACCCATATCATGGGCACACCCAACTCATGGGCTCTCTCACAGGTCGTCTCACTCAGTCTCAAAGGAGAACGTGTCCTGGAGGATGTCTCATGAAGATGTAATCATCAACACTCCCTCTTAGCTAGGGAGGCATTCTCCACCAGGCCAAGTCTCTCACGGAAGTACTCGAACTTCGTCTTGGCAAGCGGTTTGGTGAATATATCTTCAATCTACTCATGTGTAGGAAGGTATTGCGCGTGTACTTCTTTCCTTTGCACCATGTCTCTGATATAATGATATTTTATCTCAATGTATTTCGATTTATCGTGAAACACAGGGTTCTCAGAGAGCTTCACACAGCTCTGGTTAACACAATAAATAATGGTAGGATCCATCTCATGATCAAATACATTTGTCAGGAGCTTGCGAAGCCACACTGCTTCATGGACTGCCACACTCAACGCTATATACTCTGCTTCTGCAGTACTCAAGGCCATAGAGCTATGTTTCCTGCTGCACCAGGAAACCATGGCAAACCCCACGGTAAAACAACAACCAGATGTGCTCATCCGGTCCACTGCGCTCTCTTCCCAATCTGCATTGACATATCCCTGTAAGCTTATGTCTACACGAGAAGCATATCTCAGGCCATATCCAACTATGCCTCGTAGATATCTCAATACATGCTTCGTTGCTATCCAATGAGTCTGTCTCGGTTGACTCATGAACTAACTAACTACATTCACTGCATAGCATATATCAGGTCCAGTGTTAACCAGATACATCAATGATCCAATCAGTTGTCAGTATAAATGTGGATCAATCTCGCCTGAATCTGTAGAAGCATCGTTCATTTTCTTCAAATCCATCACCATCGGTGTAGGCATGGATTTGCAGTCTTTCATACCGAACTTCTTCAATATCTCCATTGTATATTTTCCTTGACTCAGGAAAATCTCATCAGTCCTCTGCCATACTTCTAGTCCCAAGAAGTAGTGCATCATAGCCAGATCCTTCATCTCGAATTCAAAAGTCAATGCTCGCTTGCATTCAACAATAAGTCTTTTTGAACCGGTAAGGAATAAGTCATCCACATACAGGACCAAGGTCAGGCACTCGTCACCAACAATATGATAATATAGGTTTGAATCAGCAACACTCTTGCTGAAGCCCAAACTCATCACGAATCCATCCATCTTCTCATACCAAGCACAAGGTGCCTACTTTAGTCCATAGAGGGATTTCTTCAACCTACACACATGAGATTTCTCGTTGTGTATCACAAATCCTTCTGGTTGCTCGATATAAACCTCTTCCTCAATCTCACCATTGAGAAAGGTTCTCTTTACATCCATCTGATGTAGTTTCCAACCCATGGATGCAGCTAGTGCAATGATAGTACGGATGGAAGTATATTGGGCTACTGGAGCAAATGTCTCATCATAGTCAATTCCCTCTACTTGTGAGAATCTTCTGGCTACAAATCTCGCTTTGTATTTCTCGACACTTCCATCAGTTGCATGCTTGATCTTATAGATCCACTTGGAAGTCACTACAGACTTCCCTTCTGGTCTCGAAACAATATCCCATACATCATTCTTCAAGATGGACTGATATTCTTATGTCATGGCATCTTTCCATACCTACTCACCTTCTGCTTCTCCATGACAAGAAGGCTCAGTATCAATGATGTGACTCATGGATGAAAAATAGCTCGAAAATCTCTTTGGTCTCTTGCTCTCTCGGAATGTGCCTTGAGGAGATGCATGGCCCTCTGCCTCCTGCAGAGTTTGTCGAGCCCAGCCAGGCCTTTTATGGCCTACTGCAATGTCTCTGGAGATATCAACTGGACCAACTGGAACAACTGGATCTACTGGAATAATGGTTGTCTCCCTCTGAACTGTTGGAGGGGGTTGAAGGTATTGTCTCGCTGTCAATCTCCATCTGAGATTCTTTGGATCTTTGAAAGGCTATCTCTTCTTCAAAGATAACATCTCTGCTCACTTCAATCTGTCTCCAACCAGGGATGTAGATCCGATATGCCTTCAAAGATTCATTGTATCCCACAAATGTGCCTTTCCTGCATGAGGGTCTAGCTTGGACCTCTTTTCTTTGGGTACATGAAAGTACATTGGACACCCAAATATCCTGAAGTGTCCAATCTCAGGCTTCACTCCGGTGAAGGCTTCTTCGGGAGTTATGTTCTTCAAAATCTGGTGAGGACTCCTATTTTGAACATATACCGTTGTCATGCATGCTTCTGCCCACAGAATCATTGGTAGACTCTGATCATGTGTCATTGCTTTGGTTGCTTCAATGATGGTTCTGTTCTTCCTCCTTATCAAATAGTTTTGACTCCCTCTGATTCAAGTGACTCCCTCTGAAGGATTACATCTTCCTTTGTTGTTAACCTGCCTGGAACAAGAAAACAAACAAAAAGAAACAAGACAAGAATATCTCCTAGAGGAGAATAATGAGAACATCTCTAGAATCAAAACAATTTAAGGATTGTTGTCACAGTTACAACGCCTACTTGTAATGTAGCAAACTTAGAGGCATGATAATTAAAACAATCAAACTTGGAGTCTTCACTTCCAGTGTGTTGTTCCTCTGAATGCACTGAGATCCCTCTGGATCCATGATTGCAACAAAGGTTCCTTTCTCCTGCAAGTACCCTCATGACAATGATACAAATAATATATACAAGTGCATACTTGAGAGTGTTGATATGAAGGGGAAGGCTTCCTCTTGATGTCTTCATCTCTCTGAAGTCTTGGCTTCCCGGAACTATATTTGCTTGATCCATCAAGATTATCTTCCATCATAGTTATGTTCATCATATTTTCATATTCTTCACAAACCCTTACTAATTGGGCTAGGAAACCTAACGACTAGGCTAGGCTAGCAAGCTTAGGTTTCGTTTGGACTTATGACTACCAACAATAAGCCTTAAGAGAGTCACAGGAATACTGGTGAGCTGAAAATCTCCTTCAATGAGTTGCAGAAACCCTAATTCTGAATTTTCTGCAGAAAATTGCGAAACCCTAGAAACCTTAGGGCCAAAAAATCCAAAACGCTCGAAAATGCAATCTGAAGCTTGTTGGAGGTGCGTTGAAGGAGGCCGTACACTCGCCCCAACGTCCAATTTTAAGGTGATGAAATCACCCAAAAGGAGAGGGTCGTACGGAATTGCAGGAAACCCTAGAGTGTCGTACGAAATTGCAAAAAGGAGAGGACGGTTGCTTTAATGCTTGTGCAATGGGTTCTTTAAGATCTAAGCTTTGATACCATGTTGAATTTTCACTATGCTAGGCTCAAGCATGAGGTTTATTTCAATTTTAGCTTTTACTTGAACCATAAACAAATGCAGCTACACCATTCACAAATGTTGCAATAGCCAAGATCACAAGAAGAAATACCATGCACAAGAACACAAGAAATATCTTGGGAAACCCTTCTCAACAAAGGAAGAAAACTCAGCAATCCTTTGCTATATTCTTAAGAGAAAGACCTCCCACACCATAGACCTAGCACACAAAGGGGTGCTCTCCAAAACCAAGAAGCTAGAGCCCAAGAGAGGTGTGCACTTTAGCCCTAGAATATGTACCTGCTGAAATTTCCAAAATCACATGTGTGTTGTGTGTTTCCTCAGGGGAAATCACCTTTATTTATACTAGATTGGACACATCAAAAGTGGTGCCTATTGGCACAACGGGGCCGACTTCAATAACTCAAAATATAATTTATAATTACAATATTAATTATCTTTTACATTAATTATCTTTCACTTAATAGTGGGGCCTGTAATTCCCGATATTAGGGATAACTAGGAGATCATGTCTCGAGGCCCACATGGTCCTAGACATGGAGTACCGAGAGCAGGAGCTACCTGAGCATGGTCCTGGAGGACCCACTTTTTCTTCTCAGCCAGATTTGTCCTGCCAGCAGTATCAGCCTCCATCACTACCGGCTTGGGCTTGCATCAGAAAAGGTTCTTGCTCCATGAGGTAATCGGTCCAAGGTATCATGGTATGTGTCATATTTGATCATTATAACTTTCTTATGTATGCATCGCATCTCTTTTATTTCAGATA
>SNQJ01S0229206.1:0-14377 GCA_010110895.2 Picea sitchensis
ATCGTCCTGTCTAAACATTATCCTCTAAATGGGCGTAATCGACGTCCAGTTGGGTGGACGGAACACTCAAGTAGCTAATCCACACAAAATCTACACTTGCTCTTGCCCCGCATGCAAAAGCAAAAATCTAGATAATCTGCCAACTATCTCAACAAAACCATTACATTGCAAATCTTTTTTTCAGATGTGTTCTTCTCTTCTCAATATTAGAGTCTAATCTGCTAATTTTAGTAATAATAGTAATCTATTTTTCTTAAAGTTAGATATTAAATTAATATATAAGATCCCTCATGTGTGAGAGAAAGAATCTCTCAACTCAATGATTTTATTATTTTTTAATATACCTCTACTTTTAGATTCTTCTAATTATCCCCATCTTTTGTTTATAAATATTGATGAATTTGGGCTTATGTACAAATCTCCAAAGAGTGTTTTTACCTCGAACTCAAGAATTCTAGTCTGTGCTAAATTTTGTATGTTTCTCTAAACTCAGAAGTGCGGGCTCAATAACTTTATCCTCTTAATTTGAGTGCTTGGATTGGACTGGATAGTGTTGAGATTCCAGTTAAATAAAATGGCGAGGAGTTATGGCAGGGTTTTGTGTTGCTGTTTGTTCGTCCTGGCTCTGCATATTCATATGGTCGCTGCTTCTTCTACCACTTCACCATCTTCTTCTCTTCAAAATTCAGATTCAGAATCATTTTATTAATTTGATTTACATACTTTGATAATGGACAGAATATCCATTGAAAATAGTTTAAACATATTTTGATTTTTTTTAATATTTTATTAATTTGATTTAAATACTTTAAACATGTATTTTTTTAATATTTTATTAATTTAATTTACATACTTTAATAATGGAAAAAATATCCACTCAGACTAGTTTAAACATATTGTTGATAATAAACAGACAGCCACTCATAACAATTTAAACATACTTTGATAATGAACAAAATATCCACTCATAATAGTTTAAACACACTTTATATTTGAAAAAGAAAAACTTATTAAACATAATATTATTGCACAATTTATACATTTACTTTTGTGTTTGGACCATCATGTTGTAAATTATTGTTCAAAAATAAGAGAATACTATCACTAATATAGTGGATATTACCTCTAACTGATAATGAGAATGCTAATGGCAATTAGTGTTGCTCCCTATATCGTAATTTAAATTTCCTGTTGTAGTTTTTTATTTCTAAATTATGTGTTAGAATATTATATTTTAATTTAATTTTTTTATTTCTTATTTTTTTTATATTTTTATTAATTTGATTTAAATACTTTAATATAAATATATGATTTTTAATATTTTATTAACTTGATTTAAATACTTTAAATATATGTTTTTTTAATATTTTATTAACTTGATTTAGATACTTTAAACATATATATTTTTTAATATTTTATTAATTTGATTTACATACTTTGATAATGGACAAAATATCTACTTAGTTTAAACATACTTTGATAATGAACAGAATATCCACTCATAATAGTTTAAACATACTTTGATAATGAACAGAATATCCACTATAGTTTAAACACACTTTATATTCGAAAAAAAAAAAACATATTAAAAATAGTTTACCTCACTTTATATTTATAAAAAAAACATATTAAAAATAGTTTACCTCACTTTATATTTAAAAAAAAAACATATTAAAAATAGTTTACCTCACTTTATATTTAAAAAAAAAACATATTAAAACTAGTTTACCTAAAAAAACATGTGATCTATTGTATATGTTCTCTTGGTGGTAGTGTAAAGCTCATTTACATAAATAATAACCGTGTGATTTGTAAAGCATGCAGCATGACATAACCTATCGTGTTGCATTGAGAGCAATTTTCTTTTGTTTTTGGCTGGTCCTCCTAATTAAACCATTGGGATTGGGGCTTGGTGGAAAAATATATCCAATTTTTATAAGAGTCGAACATACAAATATTTTGACTATGATCAAAACCCCACCATGATTTTTCCCAGATTCTTGTGTTTCGTGCTCTTAATATGATTCATGTGTCTCCTTCTTTTAATATGATATTTCTAATGACAAAGTTGTTTTTCTATTCGCATTAAAAATTTATTTCGATTTTAAAAAAACACACAATCAATGACAAAAGTTCCTTTCCTTGCCTTATTTTTTGTCAGTACTATGTATAGTTTGACTAAAGTCCATTTTTTTCATGGATTTGTGCTATACAGTGGAGCAACCTAGTTCATTATTTCAAGTAAGGATTTCCATTCACTGTAGAAACTTAAGCAATTTTTATTGGCGTGGTTGAGCAAATGTATGGTAGAATGTTTAAAATATGGTAGACAACATGAATAATATATGTATTGGTTGTTGAAAATGGGAAGGTGATCTTTGAGAGGTGTGGAAGAGAGCATATATCAGGGATGTCTATTTTTGACAAAAAATACATAAAATTGGGTACTTACAAAAATAGAAAATAAGCACTTCTACATAAAATTCAATCTAGGAATCCATCACACACCTTTGTAATTTTGCTTTCTTGATTGTGCCATATTATGAGAATAAATGCTTAACATCCTTGATAGTTGATTTGGGAGATGAATTACAGACCTACATTGTGTAATCATCCATAATGGAAATCAGTAGCACTTGGGGAAATTGTTATGCTGTGATGCACAATTTTCATCACACGATTATGAGAAAGAAAAGAAAACGCGGATATGGTATAAATACTATCAGGTTGCATGTGTTAGCACTAGAAGTCACCTCTAGATTGCAGCAGAAGTAAGCCCAGTACCCATCAGTTTGTATGTCACAACAGATAAATCAAAGGAGATCAAATGGGCGCAAACTCAAGAAAATATCACTTTAACTCAGAAATCTGGACCAGGCAACGCATGAGCAAGTGAGGTCTTGATTTAACTTCAGTCATAGCCATTGCAACACAGCCACAACTATTCATGTGAATCCTTCAATCGTGAACTCTCAGTATCAGATGCAATATAAGACGGACATAGGAAGTTGACTTTCATTAAACAAGAAGTCTCAAATTAGATTACATAACTAGTAAACCAGAACTTCATTAAAACATTACAATACTGGGGCTTAGCTCAACCATGGACACCAAAAAAAATATGAGAATGAATCCTATATACTCAGAACAACTCGCCAGTGAGAGCAAAGGCATGTATGAGTCACTTCATTCAAAGCCTTACATATGCATTCTTTCTGGCAGACTAAGCATGCAGTCTTCCGTCAAACACGAGCTTCTATCAGATGTAATAGTGCTTCAGGGGGGCCTGCAGATGAGACGACCCATTGACTGTCCTTCCTCGGGATTTCTATTTATGGTTGAAACAATGATCAAACACCTCCACCTACTTCAATAACTATCTATCTCGGGATCAGGAAGGTCTAAGTCAAATCCGCACATGTGGAACATGTTGGCCTCACTCTGAAATTGTGCCACTGGAATCCCCACCGGATGCTAACCAAGAAGATGGCAGGCGGTCGTGGAGGCTGACGAGGAGGAGATGGCAAGATGATTGATGTGGATCGACATGGAATTGATGAGGAATGGGCGGTCGGGTGGGAAGCTATGACGACAGAACAGTGACTAGGAAGGCGTAGGGGCCGACATGTGAAAGTTGAAGTATGATGAGGCAGAGGTGATGTGGCACGAAAAGATAAGGTGGAGGCAGAAGGGAGGATTTGGTGGCTTAGCGAAGTGAGGAAAACCCGCTTAGGTGGAGGTGACAGGGAGTATGAGAAGGGCATCTGTCATGAAGTGAGAGGGAGAGATACGAGCATGGGATGGTGATGAGAAGCAGGAGATGTGACATGAAGAGGGAATGGGATACACATGGCAGGCGGTAATAAGAGGCAATGGAAAGAGGAGATGTGGTAGGAAGAGAGAGAGTGAGTGGAAGACAGGTGTCAGTGGGAGGCAAGAGTGGTGAGAGGAGGCAGTAAGAGGTCTACTCGGAGGGGGGGGGCAATGGTAAGTTGTTTAGTGCCAGGGTGGGTCCAAGTTAATGAGGAAGTGCCACGATAGTAGGGGGTATGCGCTCAAAANCGTTAAAGGTAGAATATCGGGGGGGTTCCGATATGGATCTTGAGCCGTAGATATGAGCGCATCAAGTTCAACCGTTTAGATCCACGCGCTTCTTACCAGGTCACACCAAAAGGTCACATCATTCATCCGACTTAGGATAGAAGCCATCTTGTGGGTTTTTTCCCACTTTCTTTCATTTATTTTTCCAAAATGTGATATCTTAGGGAAAACACCCCCGATCAACAATGTGTGCTAACATTAAGCTCCAATGTTCTAGATCCGGGTGGATCTAGGGAGATCGGTTTGTGTCCGCACTTATGGATTTATCCAATAATAGTTTCCACTTTCTATACCCAAGTATTGTGGATGATTCAAACACTTGCAGACTTGGAGGTAAAATATATTGCACTGATCCCAATTCATTGTGATAATACTAGTGCAATTAGTGTGTCAAAGAATCCTTTATTTCACTCCAAGACCAAGAATATACCCAACAAGTATCACTTCTTAAGGAAACAAGTGACCAATAATGTTGTTTATTTGCATTATATTCCATCCAAAGATCAGATTCCTGATATCTTCACTAAACCTCTTGCAAAATCTCAGTTTGAGTATCTATGCTAGAAGTTGGGTGTGACCCTGTTATCAAGATAAATAGTCTATCTGATCAGGGGGAGAGTGATCCTAGTATATCTGATCAGGGGGAGCACATAGTCACTCTATTTTATTTGAAATTGATGTCAAAGGGGGAGAAAAAGGTTTTTTTTGTATGCTACAATTGGAGGTCTAAGCAGAATAGTGCATCCTTTCAGGGTTTCCATCAATGCCAAAGGGGGAGATTGTTGGCATGTTTTAGAGGAAGAGTGCACTTGTCATTGATGACAAGAAAAACAATTATGATGGTGAACAACAAAATCATAAGATTGGGAGGAGAAGAGAACAATATGGAGAGATCAAAGATCAGAAGGGAAAGCACAGTACATAAACATGATCACGATCAAAATCATTGATTGAGGATATGCTTCCAGAGTCTTCACGACTGATTGGATCACTTTTGAGTGGAAGCACAGGATAAGATGAAAGATTTGAGATCCCAATCATCCAAATTTCCATCATCCGTTGGATGGAATTAAATGGAAGGATAGGATAAGAAAAGATGAAGAGCCATTGGATTTAATCCAAGGCAAAGCTACATTATAGACAGATTGAGCCATTGATCTAAGATATGGATCAAACAAACATCATTCATTTCGGGTATAAAGTTATGAGGAGGTTACGCTTCAAAAAATCTCACTTTAATAATTTCAAGTTTGATATTTGAAATCCATGAATCCCAGAGAGCCGAAGAGACGAAGTAAATTTCAGCCATCAGATCCAAAGGGATACATGGTGAGGGATCGTGATCTCTAAAGAAATCACTTCAAGAAGTTTAAGTTTGATATTTGAAATCCCCAAAGCCTGGAGAGCCGGAGAGCTGGAGTAAATTTCAACCTTCAGATACAGAGGGATATGTGGTGACAGATCGTGAGCTCCAGAGAAATATCACTTCAATAATCTCCAGTTGAGAATTGAAATTACCGAAGCCCGGAGGCCAGAAAGCCGAAGTAAATATCGATCGTCCGATCATCTGAAATAGATCTCAGTATTCAGATCGTCTGGAGTAAATCTCAAGCGTTGGATCGTCTGAAGTGGATTTGGGTCATCTGATCCAGAAGAGACGTGGCGTAAATCTATGGATTTCAGGTAAAGGCCTAAATTAATCCTCAACCGTCCGATTCAAGGGGACACGCGTCGATATATCATGGAATCCGGGTGAAATTCTCTGGGAGCAAGCGAGTGTAGAGGAGTTGAATCTCTTAAAGGCCGAAGTCCCGAAGTGAACGAGGACCATTGATTTGAGGACACATGGAAAGAATCTGTGGACTCTGACTAAAATCATTCTGGGAGAGTGTGAAGGTTGAGAATTGGAATCACCGAAGCCTGGAGTAGCGAAGGAGATCTCGACCGTTGAATCGCGAAAGGGGCCACAAAACCGTTGATCTATTTGAAAGGTCAAATTTTTGAAGTAGATCCTAAGTCGTCGATTGAGAAGGACAGGTGTCCACAGATCATTGACTCTGGAAGTTTTGCGTACAAAGGAAAGAAGGGTTTGAGAGTTTAAACTCTCGAAGCCTAGATCACAAAATAAAGCACAGTCGTTGATTTAGGAAGGTTACATATGATCAACAAATCTTGAAAGAACAAATATGAACCGTCAATTCAAGAGAACTGTCAAGATCATGAGATTGACAGTCCCATCACATTGCGGGGATTGAAGGTGCGCTAACTTTAATAATTTGAGGGCATGCCGCAATCGAAACCAAGATTTTGAAAAAAGGAAACGTGGAGGATTGAGGTAAATTACGGGATGCAAATTAGTTTTATTCAGACCACCTTTGGATGAGCCCGCAATCATGTGGTTACATGAGATCATTTCCCAAGGTCATATCGAAAGAAGGATCTATCACTCTTTGGACCGAGATCGCGAAGCGCTTTTTGAATAGGCGTGTGGTCGCCGCCGATGATCACGAAAAGGAAGGGACTTAGGACTGATTTACCTACAGTGAATAAAACAACTAACTCTAACTTCTAGTAAAGAAAAGGAATCTCAGGATAACGAGCACTGATGATGAATAGACAATGAGTAACCCCCAGTAAAGTGGTAGAGTTGCGATGAGGACCTGGGAGAGAATTGGGTGAAAATATGACATGAAAAACATAGAAGATGATACATATAATTGAGAGGAAACACAGAGCATGTGTGACAAAGAGTTGTTAGGATGATCTAGTAGAGGACTTGGCGTGATAAATACATGCAGAGAATGTTCTTTTCGGGTAATGATGCATGAGCGTAGAAGGTGGTAGTAAGCAATAGAAAAGGAGAAGAGAAGAGGTGCAGTGAAATGAAAGGCAGTGTATGCACAAAGCATAAAATGCAGAAGAAAAACAAAATAGATGGCGAGAACGCAGAAGGAAAAGAGAAGAGCATAGAAGCAAAAAGATGCAGAAGCGAAATAGAGCATAGAAGCTGAAGAAGGCAGAGGAGACATGGAGTTGTAACAGACCATATAAGAGACAGATAAGTAATTAAAGTTTTGTAAGATTCAATCAGGGTGGTTGGGTGGTGCTAGGGAGGATTGTAGTCTTCTAAATTCTAGTTGGTGCTAGAAGATATTCTAGGAGTTGGTGCTAGAATATATTCTAGGAGTTGGTGCTTCCATATAGTTGATGCTAGAGAAACCTGGGAGTTGGTGCTTCCATCTAGTTGGTGCTAGAGAAATCTGAGAGTTGGTGCTCTCTGCAAGTTGTAGCTTGATATTAGAGGTTGTAGCCTCATATTTGATTTGGTTCTCAAATACTACAATGTACATGAAGGTTGGATCTTGATTGGCATCCAAAGAAGAAGAGGTTTTCTCCCTTTATGGGTTTCCCCATGAAAATATGTCTCTTTGTATTCTGCGTGATTGATCAAATATTGTATATCTATGCATGTTAATTTATCAGTAACACATTAAATAATAATATAGAAAGATTCAGAAAAGAACAAGCAAAGTTTCAATCTTATATTATAACTGATTCATCCCCCCCTCTTAGTTATATTTACAACAATTGGTATCAGATCTGGTGCCTTTGATGAAAGGTATATCCATAGGCTTGAACATGACTAGTCATGATGGAAGTTCAACTAATAGAACCCCTCTGGATGAGAACACATTTAATGTCTCTGGGTGTTGATGTTTGGCATGACGTTGAAACAAGATATGTGAAGTCTACAGTCTTGGCCTCAAAATATGATAAGTTGGAGTTTATCTTTAATGAAAAATAAATGAATCTCATCCTCACTAGACTTGCTAAAGCCGAGTTTGTCAAAGTCATGCATTGTGATTCAAAAAACGTTATGTGGGACAAGCTGATAAGTAGTTATGAAGGTAATGAAAAGGTGAAAGAGGCAAAACTTTAGACTCAGAGACTTAAATTTGAGCAGTTAAAGATGGATGAAGATGAAACTATCAGTAAGTACTTCTTACGTATATAAGAACTTGTCAACACTATGAAAGGCCTAGGTGAAATGATAGATGAATCTTTTCTAGTCTAGAAAATATCAACATCTATTCCTGATAGATTTAACTCAAAGGTCTCTGCTATAGAAGAAATAGTTGATCTCAAAACGTTGACACTAGATCAACTTCTTGGAACACTAACTACTTATGAAATGAGAATCACTAAAGGTAAATCCACTAAAAGAGAGGCATATTTTAAAGTAGAGAAAAACACAGATTCTGATATAGATGAGATTGAAGCAAATTTTGTTAGAAGACTGAAGAAAAGATCGGGAAAATACAAAGGTAAATTGCCATTCAATTGTTTCAACTGTGGTAAGATAGGTCATTTTGGATCTTAGTGTCGTCACAAAATAAAGGATCAGACATATGACGATGAAGAGAATCACAAACACAAGAAGGTCTATAAACAGAATAATTTTAAGAAGAAAAGCCTTTGTGTAGACAATGATGATGATCCCTCAGATGATGAAAGAAATGACTCTTCTATTGAAGATAAAATAAATGATATCATGCTAATAGATTTATAAGATCTAAACACTGAAGATATAGGAAGTGAGTTTGCTAATTGTGAAGCAGTAGTAGATCTTGAAGGAGAAATTGTCAGTTCCATGGAAGAGATTGATAGACTAAGAGAAAAGAAAATAAAACAAAAATAGTTATTGCTCAGGTATGAAAAAACATGCAATGAACCAACTGAAGAAATTCCTCTGTTGAAGGTTAAATTAGAAGAATCTAAGAAGATTGAAGACATCCTCAAACATAAATTGAAGGAAGTCGAAGAAAAAGGTGAAAAATTGCAAGCTGAAGTAGTGATTGTCAGAAAAGATCTAGAGAAATTCCAATCCTTATATCATCAGAATATGACAAGTATTAAGGCCTCAAAAGGATTAGCCTCCATTCTGAATCAACAAAGGAATTCAAAGTTGAAAAATGGTTTGGGTTATGAAGAGGGATCAAGTAGTGGTCATTTAAGCAACAAAGAATCCATCAAGTTTATCAAATCTACAACCATTGACAACAACAAACCTGCAGAAACAAAGGAAGAGAATCAACCACCAAGGAGGAGTGAAGGAAAAGCTACCAGAACTAAATTTGTAGAACAAAGAAATAATACACCCTCTGCTCAAGGAAATCATCAACATGGAATAAATCGACCTGCTCAAAGAAGACAACCATTTTCCAGGTAAAAATATTTTTTCTATGGATATTGTTTTTACTGCTCTAACTTTGGCCACAAAGCTGTAAATTGTTCTTTAAGATTTAGACATGAGAAATCAAGATAGCCAAGGAATAAATATCTTCCACAAAAAAGAATGAGACAGCCAAGTAACAAACAACCACAGACTTCAAATCATGTGATGGCTGGGAAAATGATGAATATTAAACATAAAAATCATTATGATCCCTTATTCAATCAACCAGAATGTTACATCTGCCATAATTATGGACATAAAGCTACAGATTGTCGCTTAAATAACTATAAGCCAGATTCAAATCAAAGAGCTAAAAACATCAAGGTTTGGAAGAAGAATGAAGATAACAAGTGTGGATTAGTGTTTTCAGCTCAAAGACAAAACTATCCCTGGTATATTGATAGCGGATGCTCCAGTCATATGACAGGTGACAAAAGTAAGTTCATATTACTCAAAGAAAATAAATCAGGGAGTGTGACAATTGGAAATGATGCTCTAGGAAAGATTGGAGGTAAAGGTCTAGTAAGATTACGTAATGGAAGAAGCAAAGCTCAAGATGTATTATTTGTTTATGGTTTAAAGCATAATCTTCTTATTGTCAGTCAGATATGTGATAGAGGATGTGAAGTCACTTTCACTTCCAAGAATTGTAAAATAAAGATAGTAAACATAGGAGAGATGATTGCAAAAGGGGTTAGAAGTGAAAAATAATGTATATGTTTTGAAGGAAGATAAAGAGAAATGTCATTTAAGAAAATTTGTCCTAGGTTAAAGTCATTTTTCTTCAATGCGGGGATCTGTCCTAGCTATGTTCCCACTATGAATATTCCCTTGGGGATGTAGGCAGTGATCAAAGTGTAATCGAAGTCTCGTGGAATGTTGTCACGGTTGACCATGCCAGCGAATGGTGGGATATAATTCGGTAATACCAATGGGATCTACTTCACATTAGCCAGATCATCGTAGTGCTTACTTCGCTTCTCAGTCGCAAGGTTGACATGTTTCAAGCAACGTCCAATCGAAGGAGAATCTTGCAGTTCCCTAGTCGATGATTCATGTACTCCCACAGAGATAGCTTTATCATCCATAAGCTTCTTCAACACTTCTTCAATGGATTTCTCTCACTGTTAACAAATAAGTCAGGGTAGGTGAATGGATAGCGGGGTAAACAACAAATGTCGAGGTATGATAGCACAACTCGACACACACAATCAATTCTTTATTATCTCATATAATCACGAGCAACAAAAAGTGGTCCCAGTGCAACGTCAAACAGGTTAAATAAGCGAGTGTTGTAACATATTCCTCCAATGGACAGAAATGCCTCCATTAATGTGAATCGATCTGTTAGGGAACGGTATCAATGTGTAACGACGATCTATCCACCCATAAATGTGTTTCCTAGCTGTTCTGGAGCATCATTCTAATGGTCGGGGCACCTCCAAAGATCATATAGATTTGCCAAGGCGAAGTCCCCTTCTACTTAGTTATGTTGTTCTGGTGAGGTTTAGATCATGCAAGCCTGCCTCCTACGAAGTCCCAATCTGTGAAATATTTTGTCTGTTCTCTGTAACTTCTTGTAGCTTTTCCAACTTAGATTTATTCTTGTTGAGCTTCCTTGCCTTATTTCTTGTGATTTGAGTCTCTCTAACTATTTCTGTATTTCTGTTTTCATTCTTATTCTTGTCTTTTCCTAGCGAAGTGACTTTGCACTGGTGATCTGTTCTCAAAGGGTTTGAATTTAATATCCCTTCTCTTACTATTTCCTGGGTGGATATACTTCTTTCTGGTATGGATAGGTCCTTCAAACCTTTCTGTTTTCTTTCAACCTCGATGGATAATTCTCTAGTCTTTTGTTTCTTTGACTCCACTTCTCATTCTTCTATTAGTGGATATATCTTTCTAGCTATGATATCCCTTAGTTCTTTCTTTTTCTTTTGTGTAGCTTTATCTTTTGATTTCCTTCTGATCTGATCCTTCTCAATCCAAGTCTTTCCTAACAAAAGAGGAAAAGGGGCGATGTTCTCAAAAAACTTAATAACTTCAAATTCCTCTTTTGTCGATGTTCCATGGATAATAACAGGTACATTAGTAACTCTTCCACATAGGGTTATCATATTTCCTTTAAACAAGTCGATCTTCCCTAGTGAAGGTACCACAATAGGCTATCCCAAAATTTCCCAAGTTCTTTCTGGCATAATATTTACTAGTGTTTCCTCGTCCAAGACACAGACTATGTCTAAGTATCCTACTCTTGTATCTATGTGATGTTTTTCTTTCAAGATCTCTGGTAAGCTGGCATGTTTGTGATCATTCATTGTTTCTTTTAACTGTAATAACATAGTCTGATCTTTCTATGATTCTTTTACTTTATGATTCTCTAACATGCTCTTATTCTCTTGACTAATGTTCATTTGTTCAACTTTAGCAATTATCTTTGGAAAGTCCTCAACTTCATGACCAAAAAGTTTACAATAGAAACAACTAGGACTTGCACCAAGGCATTCCTTAGCAAGATGTCTTGGTCTTCTGTAGTTATAACATAATGTCAATCCTCTCTTTCTCTTTTATGTTCCCCAACTTGTTCTATACTGCACAGTAGGATCACAGTACTGGACCTGCAATCTGCAAAAGTTCTTTCTAGGTTCTTGCATCCACTTATTAGTCCAAAAATTCTTTCTATGCATAGGAATAACATATCTTTCTCTATTTTATCATATTTATTCAGATCAACTCTTTATTCTAATTGTACCCTAGCTTTCAGGCTAGAAAAGAATCTATCAAACATACCTAGATTCATGCTTCCAAACTAAAATTTCCACTTATCTTACTCTATCAAAGTACAAAGTCTTACCTCTTTCAAAATCGTCCCTCTTTTCTTCACATCGGGTTTCTTTCTTAGCACAGAGATTCACACGTCAAGTAGAGTACTACACACTATAGCAATAGATCTATGCACAAAGATTCTCTTTTCTTCAATTCCAAATGATCACAGTTTCAGGTCCCGACAATGGAACCATTTGTTGGCACAAGGGAAGACCCAGGGTTCAACGCTTGAACAATGCACCAAAAGAACCCTAACTACCAGCCCTTTCGACAAAACCTACGAAGCAGACAAAGTCTCACCTGAGGTAGAGGCAGGGGGGGTTACAGGACTCAAGTGTCTGTAACCAAGATGGGACACATATCTGTGATTGTAACACTTCTATAGATTACTTAGGAACAACATGCATCAATCCCTTAGTCTTACTCACATCGCAGATCTACCCCTAAGTACAGATCGATGCAGTAACAATGATAACATACACTTCGCACTTAGAATGATAAATTAGATCTAACATATTCAACATAAATAGATAACTAAGCATTTATAGATCAATCTATCATACATAATAGTCAATGTACTAAGCAGATCCACAACATAAACATTATAGCACAAAGAAAACCATCAACACAGGATATGCGTGGTTCACCCCAGTGTGGGTATATGCCCACCAACTGTTTCTTCTTCTTATTAGGCTTCAATCTCATACATTCCTCTTCTCCTGTGCACTAAGCCACAGAGCCAAGCTCACACTGGACAGGTGATCTGCACACCGCGCACCAAATCTACCTTCCCAAAATCAGGTCAAGGCACATAGCCAACTCCTCTATCAAACACAAAGCCTTACATACGTGTTTTGTTGTACAAAGAAACACAAAACTACTTGCCTCTTGCACTTAGCAATTACTTCCCTCTATATCCTTTTCTACATTACATTCTTATTTATACTTTTACATTTCTTACAAAAAGGCCTAATCATGGGTAAACCCATGGGCTGACATCCCATAACCCATTACATAAACCCTAATGAACCCCTTGTTGGGTCCACAAAGCCCACAAAACAAGTGAGATCTGTGATCTCAACTCTGCCTGGGTGATCCTTCCTCGATTATTGCATCGAAGTCCCAAAAGTGGTCAAACTTCACCAATGTTTCCCAAAACTTGGTTGAGGACCAACAACTCGGCATGTTTTTTCTTGTATGCGGATGTTACCTTATGTTGACACCACTAGGCACTTTACTTTTTAATGGGTTTTTATAAAGTTGTAAAGTGGTTCTTTTATTAAAGTGACTTTTTAATAAAGTGTACCTTCTAATTTTAAAGTGACTTTATTTCATAAAGTGTACTTATGTAATAAAATGAAATTACTTTAATATTTTAAGTGATTCATTTTTTAGGGAATGAATCATGGCCCTTGATCTTGAAAAAGGCAAGATTAGATCTTGGCCTTTGGATTTAGGGTTGGAGAAGGTGAAAAGACACTTTGGAGGGAAAAAGTCATTTTCAAATTTATAAAAGAATGCATTGGGTAGTATGCAAGACACAAGAGGAGGAGATTGAGAGAGAATTTTTGAGTAGGATTGAGAGAGGAAAATTAGGGAAACATAGAGGGCACATTTCCCAAGACAAAGTGGGCACAAATCCCAAGGGAGCATATATGTTTTATTGCTGAGTTAATTTTATGTTGTGGGAGGTTGTACTGTACAAATCTGTAAAGTCTGTACAAGAAGGGAAAAAGGGAATGCAAATCGAGGCAGTCTTTGGCACAATTTTTTAGGCTGATTTAAGGGTGTTTCTTGTTTTTTTTGGGCCGTACATAATAGTCCATACAACTCACTGTGTGCATGTATTTCGAGGTACAAAGAGGGTCGTACAATAGTACGGAATTGGCATGGATTATGAGGCATATTTTTGGGACTATTTTAGTGTGTTGTAAGTGGATTTTTCTTGGCTAGAAATTGTGATTTTGCTGCTGATATGTATTTTCCTGAATCTGAATAATAAGATTTCTCCCTCTCTCATTGGGTTTCCCCACCTTGGGGTTTTCCCTGACTTTTGCATAAATTTATGAGCTATTCATGGGTGATTGAATGTTGTTCATAGTGTTTAATTCCGCTGCAAATTTCTTTAGCAATGTGTATTTCTGCTTATGGAAATTTATGAATGTGGGTTTTAGACATTTCAAAGTTCATGCAAGACAATTATCTCTAGGTTGC
>SNQJ01S0229207.1:0-12390 GCA_010110895.2 Picea sitchensis
TAACATCATAAAAGTCCAGATCACTTGCAAGCAAGTGTCCTCAAAGAATAAGTTTTCTTAGTGCGCCAGAGTGGGATGTTACACACGATAAAAAAGATAAGATCATAGACCTCTCAATTTTTTTGTTAAATTTAAGGTGCAAATTCTTTTTAATATATTTTCAAGAATTATTCATTGCATGTTGAATATGGGTGCTCTTTAGTTTTAAGAACACCTAAAACCTTTGTATTTTCTCCATGATATGTTATTATTGAGAGACCTAAAGAATTTGAAGGCATAGGAATGTTATTGTAATTCAGATCTTACTAGATTAGATCTACTTGATTCAAGTATAATTAAGTGTTGCACAAATCAAATGTACAAATCGGTTCACACCCTAACATAATGGTGATGTCCATGCTTAGGATGCACAATGAAAGCTCGATACATTTGCAATTGAAGGGAATTATGGTTCCAATGCGGATAAATAACTAAGAGAAGGCCATGGTTGTTGTTTTGTTTTGGATTTGCTACCTCAGACAATCAAGCTATGTTCTCATCAGGATTGTGTCTAGCTCTCGAGCGTCTATGTCTTGCAATCTCATGGATCCATGTGATCGTAATCCCCGTCCCTCTTATGTTGGTTCATTGTGTGATGTCAGGGATGATGTTGTTGTTGCATATTTTTACCATGATTTTGTGCCTGAGGAAGATCGAGAAAAAATTCCTACGTTGGAGGCTGAGGTTAGGTTGGTCGGGGAATTTAAGGATGATGAGGAAGTTGAGTAGCAAGTGGGTGGCTTAAAGACGATGAATAATTTTAGTAGCAAGTGGGTGGACCTAGGATGCACCGGTACTCAAAACTCCAATTTTTTTAGGACCTCGGAACTCTATTGGCACACGAAACACCATGGTGGATCTCGGCATGCTGCCCAAAGATGAATATTTTCACCAATTGAAGCATAGTATGGGTACTATCGAGTTATAGAATGCTTATATTTTGTCGATGGTGACCTCGGCCTACGTTGGAGGCCGAGGTTAGGTTGGTCAGGGAATTTAAGGACGATGAGGAATTTGAGTAGCAAGTGGGTAGCTTAAAGACGATGAGGAAGTTGAGTAGCAAGTGGGTGGACCTAGGATGCACCAGAACTCGAAACTCCAATTTTGTTAGGACCTTGGAATTCTATTGGCACATGAAACACCAAGGTGGCTCTCAGCATGCTGCCCAAAGATGAATATTTTCACCAATTGAAGCATTGTATGGATACTATCGAGTTGTAGAATGATTATCTTTATCGATGGTGACCTGGATAGATAAACTTCATGGATACACCTTTCAACCTCCCACTGCGAGTTGATTGCGGACATCATTCTCTACTACAAATTCTCACCTAAATGTCATGGGTCCATCTTTCTCTTAGATTCCTCATGAAAAGGAATAACATGCTTCATATTTTTTTTAGTTTTCTTTTATACCAAGTTTTTTATGTCATAGGAAGTCTTAGTAGTCCTTCTAAATACAATTGGTCACACAAACTTCATATTTTAAGACATATTATGCTTTTTTTTAGCCTAGTGATTGACACAATGTACTCCTACGCCCATCCACAAGATCATTCAAAATCCCCTTTCTGCTGAGCCAAAGCAGCTCTTTAGATTCCTCCAATGGAATCCCTAATGAAAACCTGACCCAATCCACAGGTCCTTTCTTCTTCACCTTCTCGGCCCCTGCACTTAACCGTCGATTTCCCCAATTCAGTTTCAGGGTTCGGGGTTTCGCGTTCCCCGTTGTTGAGAGTCACTATCTTCTCCAACTCCCGATCTCTGATGAGCTATTTTCCTTGTCATCTCTCCTAGCTTATCGCCTGGTCCATACGGCCATCACCCGTGACCGCAGCCTTAGCCCGTCGGGGTGTCGGGCTTCACGAGTTTGAAATGCATGAATTCCTTTCTCCCAGGATCTCTGATATCTCGATAGCCAATGTGCCGATAGGTGGCCTCCCTGTCGGGATTTTCCTGGTGGCACTTGATTTCTGCCATGCGTCCCCAAGAATTGACGGTCCAGATCTTGTCGGGATTTCGCAACTTGCGAAGTTTCAATTCTCTTTCCCTCGAGAATCCCAATTTCTCAATGGCCGATATCCCGATTGCTAAACCCTGTGCAGTTCCAGCTCAATCCAACAGCTGACGGGATTTCTATATGAGATCCGACGGCTGTCGGTCTCCTCCTTCTGTGCCCTTCCTCTGAGCTCCCCTGGACGTAGAAATCAATGGTCCAGATTTGTTCTCCTGCCAACCCAACGGCTGACACTGCTCCTCCTGAGCTTCTTATGCTTTCTTCCTACCTTGGGAGAATTTCCAAGGTTCCAAAGGCCTCGACCTTTTCTTCTTTTCTCCTCTGCAAACTCCTTGCAGCTCGACTCTGTGCATGGAAGTACTCTCTCTCCTGAGCTTATTTTCTTCGAATTCTCAGAGCATTCTTCGACTCCTACACTCCTTGCAGAGTCTTCCCATGAATGCGCAGATGTTGTCCCTCCTGAGCTTCTTTGTCTTCTCCAACCACTTCTGGCTGAGTTTTCGGTGTTCAATAACCCTGTGAGAATCCCTCAGTGGATTCTTCCTTCATCTCACATAACTCAAAGAGTTCTTTTCTCTTTTGTGCCTAAATGTACAAAGTCTCTATGCCCTCCTGGCAGAGTTTCCTTCTCTCTATGTGCCTATGCACCTTCGCAATGACCACCTGGCAGAGCCTTCCAGAATCCTTGGCGATTCTACTTCTCCTTCCAACTCTCAGTAGAGTTCTTCCTCCAGCACCTCGTGCTTACGCTCAATGCCCACCTGGAAGAGCTCCATAGAAATTACAGCAAAGTTCTGTCTGCAACTATGTTTCAGCTACATAGCCTTGCCTCCAAGGTGCTCAACAACCTTGAGGTTTTTCTCCTGAGTTGTTGACTCCAGCTCTTGTGCCTCAGCACGTCTTTGCCTGACTCCGCAGAGTTTAGAAGTGCATCCTCTGTGCACCGGTATTCAGAGACTGCAACACTCTGTCAATCCCTCCTGGCATGAAACCTCAAAGACCTTCACCTAAAATCACACAACTCCCTGCAAATGCACAACTACGGTATACATCTACAACATACATTCACAGCATAAAAGGAACACACACAGACATCCATATAACACAGAACTCATGCAGGAAAAACTGTTGTTTTTATTAAAAATGGTGAAAATGCCTGTATCTTTACAATGGTGTTCCTGAGCTCTCTCTGGCTCTTCTCCCTAACTCGTCTCTTTTCAAAATGAGATCTGAAAATATCTTTTACCTGAGGGGCTCATCGAGCGCTTCCCTCTAGGTCTACCTACTCTAATAAATTACATTCAGTGGCTGTCTAGTCCAGTGCCTAGATCTAGATCTCAGTCGATCTACAATAAATGTCGATCTACCTAACGCCTACATAAAAGCATGACTTCCCATGGCTCAACAGCCTAAACCATTTAAATTACATTCATTACAAATATTAAATGAGGTTCCGCCTCTCTTCAATGCGTGATTTGAATTCACCGTGTGGCTGGCTGGCTAACATGGAGAGATGCTCCTGCATCAAACTCCTCAGCTTCAAAATCATGAGCTCCTACTCATGCACTTCCCCTCTGAGCTGTTGGAAGTCCTCCTGGATCCCAAACAAATATTTGGAGCTTCCCATCTGCTCCATTCGACTGTTGTTGCTGCTGATGTGCCGCTGCTGCTGCTACTCTTCTGCTCAGCCTCTCCCTGCTGGCAGTGTCTGCTGACCCCAACATTAGCCTTCTGATCTCTTCTATTACTTTGTCCAACTGCTCCAGTGGCTAGCTCTATTGTTACAATCTCCTCAGCTGCAAAATTTTTTGGCACATGGGCAGATTCTCAGTATCTCCCATGCCATCTTCTTCATCTTCATTGGTGGCCTCAAGTTGCCACCCTGTTATAGACTTCAGCTCTACAGTCTCTCTTTGATTGACTTGTTGTTCAGTCACCTTCCCTGACAGTTCAAATTTTGTCAGTTCCCTTGCTAGCCTTAGATTTCTCAGCCAATCCTCCAACATCTCTAGCTCCATCTCCCATGGAGTGATAATTTTACTTGCCTACTCCTTGGCTTCCTTTGCTGCTAGCTCCAATGATACAACTCTTTCAGCTTCCTGGATGAATATGTTGAGACACTCCTCATAAGGCTCGTTCTCTTCTTTCATTTCTTCTTGGGTAGTCTTTTTCGTCTGCTCCAATTCGTCTTGGACAGTCACGGCCGACTGTTCCTCTATTTATGTTGTTGCATCATATGCAACACATTTTTCTGCCTCCTCCTGGGCACATGGTAGGAATATCCCAATTCCCCCAATCATTAGAATATCATCCTGATCTTTCACCTCTGTCAGCTACACCTACTGATCCAAGTCCATCTCTGAATTTATGAGACCCTCAGACAGTCTCATCTTCTCTGTCAGCTTCTCGGGCTGATCCAAATTCACCTGCTCATCCCTGTCCACCTGGCAATATGGGATGTCTCTGCTAATTTCCTGGAAGACTATGAGATCAACTGATCCCATCCTCATCAGCAACCCCTGCTGAATTGAACTCCCCTCTAAGTCCATGAGACTTTCAGCTAGTCTCAGATTTTCATCTCTGTCCACCTGGCAATATGAGATGTCTTCACTGCCCTCCAGGCAGTCTTCAAGATCCCGCAGCGATCTCCTTTCATTTCCCTCCTGGAAATCTGGAATTTTTACTCTACCCTCCTGGCCGTCCTTGAGATCCTCATCTGACCCCAATTCATCTTCTTCATTATCATCGAGACCTCTCCCAGTCTCTGGCTCACAGTGACAATTCATCTTTTCTTTTGTGGCCTTGAGGTTTTCATCATACCTCAACCATCTCTTCAACAGCCTGCGCTGTATCATGACCATCAACTGCTTGACTGGCCATTTAGCCTTTTCCTTCTCCATGGGCAATTCACGCATTCGTCTCATCCTCCTATCCTTCCGCATCCGTAGTTCGAACTCCTCCATGTCTGCCTTTAATTCATAGAGTTCTCTAGTCATTTCTTTATCAAATTCCGCAAGCTTTTCTGCCTTGCTTTTCTTCCTCCCAGCATACCTACGGTCTTCAATAACCATGGTGTTGTGTCTATCTTCCTACCTGACAGATATTCTACTGTCACTCTGCATCTTGAATGTGTCCAGCTTCATCTTACAGTCTCCCTGACTGTCTTCTCTATTGTTGCCTACCTACAAACAATCGTCACAGAGCCCTCAACACTCTGTCTTCTTCCTGCTCCTCTGTCTACAATATACAAACAAATTCCCTCTCCGATACCAGTTTGATTGACACGACGTACTCCTACGCTCGTCCACAGGATTGCTCAAGATCCCCTTTCTGATGAGCCGAAGTGGCTCTTTAGATTCCTCCAATGGAACCCCTAATGAAAACCTGACCCAGTCCACAGGTCCTTTCTTCTTCACCTTCTCGGCCCCTGCACTTAACCGTGGGTTTCCCCGATTCAGTTTCGGGGTTCGGGGTTTCGCGTTCCCCGTTGTCGAGAGTCACTGTCTTCTCCAACTCCCGATCTTCGATGAGCTCTTTTCCTTGTCAGCTCTCCTAGCTCAGCCCCTGGTCCATACGGCCACCACCCATGACCGCAGCCTTACCCCATTGGGGTTTCGGGGTTCGCGAGTTCAAAATGCATGAACTCCTTACTCCCGAGATCTCCAATATCCTGATAGCCAATGTGCCGATAGGTGGCCTCCCTGTCGGGATTTTCCCAGTGGCTTTCGATCACTGCCATGCATCCACAAGAATTGACGGTCCAGATCTCATCGGGATTTCGCAACTTGCGAAGTCTCAATTCTCTTGCCCTTGAGAATCCCGATTTCCCGATGGCCGATATCCCAACTACTAAACCCTGTGCAGCTCCAGCTCGATCCGATGGCTGACGGGATTTCTATATGAGATCCGACGGCTATCGGTATCCTCCTTCTTTTCCCTTCCTCTAAGCTCCCATGGACGTAGAAATCAATGGTCCAGATTTGTTCTCCTACCGACTCGACAGCTGACGCTGCTCCTCCTGAGCTTCTTACGCTTTCTTCCTGCCTTGGGAGAATTTCCAAGGTTCCAAAGGCCTCAACCTTTTCTTATTTTCTCATATGCAAACTCCTTGCAGCTTGACTCTGTGCGTGGAAGTACTCTCTCTCCTGAGCTTATTTTCTTTGAATCCTCAGAGGATTCTTCGACTCCTGCACTCCTTGCAGAGTCTTCCCATGCACGCACTGGTGCTATCCCTCCTGAGATTCTCCATCTACTCCAGCCACTTTTGGCTGAGGTTTCGGTGTTCAGTAACCCTGTGAGAATCCCTTAGTGGATTCTTCCTTCAGCTCATAGAACTCAAAGAGTTCTTTTCTCTTCTGTGCCTAAATGCACAAAGTCTCTATGCCCTCCTGGCAGAGTTTCCTTCTCTCTACGTGCCTATGCACCTTCTCAATGCCCACCTGGCAGAGCCTTCCAGAATCCTTGGCGATTCTGCTTCTCCTTCCAACTCTCAGTAGAGTTCTTCCTCCAGCACCCCGTGCTTATGCTCAATGCCCACCTGGCAGAGCTTCATAGAAATTATAGCAAAGTTTTGTCTGCAACTATGTTTCAGCTACACAGCCTTGCCTCTAAGGTGCTCAGCAACCTTGAGGTTTCTCTCCTGAGTTGTTGACTCCAGCTCTTGTGCCTCAGCACGTCTTTTCCTGACTCCGCAGAGTTCAAAAGTGCATCCTCTGTGCATCGGTATTCAGAGACCGCAACACTCTTTCCTGAGCTCTCTCTAGCTCTTCTCTTCTCTCCTATCTCTGACTCGAATAACTACAAAATGAGATATCAAAATCTCTTCTCTCCTTGACTAAAACTATGCACTCTTATGCCCATCCACAGGATCGTTCAAAATCCCCTTTCTGCTAAGCCGAAGCGGCTTTTTAGATTGCTCCAATGGAACCCCTGATGAAAACCTGACCCAGTCCACAAGTCCTTTCTTCTTCACCTTCTCGGCCCCTACACTTAACTGTGGGTTTCCCCGATTCAGTTTCGGGGTTTGGGGTTTCGCGTTCCCCATTATCGAGAGTCACTATCTTCTCCAACTCCTAATCTCCAATGAGCTCTTTTCCTTGTCAGCTCTCCTAGCTCAGCCCCTGGTCCATACAGCCATCACTCGTGACCGCAGCCTTACCTCGTCGGGATTTCGGGGTTCGCGAGTTTGAAATGCACGAACTCCTTGCTTCCAGGATCTCCGATATCCCGATAGCCGATGTGCCGATAGGTGGCCTCCCTGTCGAGATTTTCCCAGTGGCGCTCGATCGCTGCCACGCGTCCCCAAGAATTGACGGTCCAGATATCGTCGGGATTTCACAACTTGCGAAGTCTCAATTCTCTTGCCCTCGAGAATCCCAATTTCCCGATGGTCGATATCCCGACTGCTAAACCCTGTGTAGCTCCAGCTCGATCCGACGGATGACTGGATTTCTATATGAGATCCGATGGCTGTCGGTCTCTTCCTTCTGTGTCCTTCCTCTGAGCTCCCCTGGACGTAGAAATCAATGGTCCAAATTTTTTCTCCTGCCAACCCGATGACTGACGCTGCTCCTCCTGAGCTTTTTGCGCTTTCTTCCTGCCTTGGGAGAATTTCCAAGGTTCCAAAGGCCTCGACCTTTTCTTCTTTTCTCATCTGCAAACTCCTTGTAGCTCGACTCTGTGCGTGGAGGTACTCTCTCTCCTAAGATTATTTTCTTCGAATCCTCAGAGGATTCTTCGACTCCTGCACTCCTTGCAGAGTCTTCCCATGCACGCACTGGTGTTGTCCCTCCTGATCTTCTTCGTCTGCTCCAACCACTTCTGGCTGAGTTTTCGGTGTTCAGTAACCTTGTGAGAATCCCTCAGTGGATTCTTCCTTCAGCTCACAGAACTCAAAGAGTTATTTTCTCTTCTGTGCCTAAATGCACAAAGTCTCTATGCCCTCTTGGCAGAGTTTCCTTCTCTCTACGTGCCTACGCACCTGCTCAATGCCCACCTGGCAGAGCATTCCAGAATCCTTGGCGATTTTGCTTCTCCTTCCAACTCTCAGTAGAGTTCTTCCTCCAGCACCTCGTGCTTACACTCAATTCCCACCTGGAAGAGCTCCACAGAACCTACAGCAAAGTTCTGTTTGCAACTGTGTTTCAACTACACAGCCTTGCCTCCAAGGTGCTCAACAACCTTGAGGTTTTTCTCCTAAGTTGTTGACTCCATCTCTTGTGCCTCAACACGTCTTTTCTTGACTCCGAAGAGTTCAGAAGTGCATCCTCTGTGCAGCGGTATTAAGAGACCACAACACTCTTTCCTGAGCTCTCTCTGGCTCTTCTCTTCTCTCCTATCTCTGACTCGACTAACTACAAAATGAGATATCAAAATCTCTTCTCTCCTTGATTGACACGACGTACTCCTACACCCGTCCACAGGATCGTTCAAAATCCCCTTTCTACTAAGCCGAAGCAGCTCTTTAGATTCCTCCAATGGAACCCCTAATGAAAACTTGACCCAGTCCATAGGTCCTTTCTTATTCACCTTCTCGGCCCCTACACTTAACCGTGGGTTTCCCTGATTTAGTTTCGGGGTTCAGGGTTTCACGTTCCCCATTGTCAAGAGTCAGTGTCTTCTCCAACTCCTAATCTTCGATGAGCTCTTTTCCTTGTCAGCTCTCCTAGCTCAGCCCCTGGTCCATACGGCCATCACCCGTGACCGCAGCCTTACCCCGTTGGGGTTTCGGGGTTCACGAGTTTGAAATGCACGAACTCCTTTCTCCTGAGATCTCTGATATCCCGATAGTCGATGTGCCGATAGGTGGCCTCCCCATCGGGATTTTCCCAGTGGCGCTCGATTGCTGCCGCGCTTCGCCAAGAATTGACGGTCTAGATCTCGTCAGGATTTCACAACTTGCAAAGTCTCAATTCTCTTGCCCTCGAGAATCCTGATTTCCCGATGGCCAATATCCCAACTGATAAACCCTATGCAGCTCCAGATTGATCCAACAGCTGATGGGATTTCTATATGAGATCCGACGGCTGACGAGATTTCTATATGAGATCTGAGGGCTGTCAGTCTCCTCCTTCTTTTCCCTTCCTCTGAGCTCCCCTGGACGTAGAAATCAATGGTCCATATTTGTTCTCCTGCCGACCCGACAGCTGATGCTGCTCCTCCTGAGCTTCTTGCACTTTCTTCCTGCCTTGGGATAATTTCCAAGGTTCCAAAGGCCTCGACCTTTTCTTCTTTTCTCCTCTGCAAACTCCTTACAACTCGACTCTGTGCATGGAAGTACTCTCTTTCCTGAGCTTATTTTCTTCGAATCCTCAGAGGATTCTTTGACTCTTGCACTCCTTGCAGAGTCTTCCCATGCACGCACTGGTGTTGTCCCTCATGATCTTCTCTGTCTGCTCCAGCCACTTCTGGCTGAGTTTCCGGTGCTCAGCAACCCTGTGAGAATCCCTCAGTGGATGCTTCCTTCAGCTCATAGAACTCAAAGAGTTCTTTTCTCTTCTGTGCCTAAATGCACAAAGTCTCTATGCCCTCCTGGCAGAGTTTCCTTCTCTTTATGTGCCTACGCACCTGCTCAATGCCCACCTGGCATAGCCTTCCAGAATCCTTGGCGATTCTGCTTCTCCTTCCAACTCTCAGCAGAGTTCTTCCTCCAACACCTCATGTTTACGCTCAATGCCCACCTGGCAGAGCTCCACAGAACTTACAGCAAAGTTCTGTCTGCAACCGTGTTTCAGCTATATAGCCTTGCCTCTAAGGTGCTCAACAACCTTGAGGTTTTTCTCCTGAGTTGTTGACTCCATCTCTTGTGCCTCAGCACGTCTTTGCCTGACTCCGCAGAGTTCAGAAGTGCATCCTCTGTGCACCGGTATTCAGAGACTGCAGCACTCTTTCCTGAGCTCTCTCTAGCTCTTCTGTTCTCTCCTATCTCTGACTCGACTAACTACAAAATGAGATATCAAAATCTCTTCTCTCCTTGATTGACACGACGTACTCCTACGTCCATCCACAGGATCGTTCAAAATCCCTTTTCTGTTGAGCCAAAGCATCTCTTTAGATTCCTCCAATGGAACCCCTGATGAAAACCTGTCCCAGTCCATAGGTCCTTTCTTCTTCACCTTCTCGGCCCCTACACTTAACCGTGGGTTTCCCCGATTCAGTTTCGAGGTTTGGGGTTTCGCGTTCCCCGTTGTCGAGAGTCACTGTCTTCTCCAACTCCCAATCTCTGATGAGCTCTTTTCCTTGTTAGCTCTCCTAGCTCAGCCCCTGGTCCATACGGCCATCACCCGTGACCGTAGCCTTACCCTGTCGGGGTTTCGTGGTTCACGAGTTTGAAATGCATGAACTCCTTGCTCCCAGGATCTCCGATATCCCGATAGCCGATGTGCTGATAGGTGGCCTCCCTGTCGAGATTTTCCCAATGGTGCTCGATCACTGCCATGCGTCCCCAAGAATTGATGGTCTAGATCTCGTCAGGATTTTTCAACTTGCGAAGTCTCAGTTCTGTTGCCCTCGAGAATCGCAATTTCCCGATGGTCGATATCCCGACTGTTAAACCCTATGCAACTCTAGCTCAATCCGATGGCTGACGGGATTTCTATATGAGATCTGACGGCTATCAGTCTCCTCCTTATTTTCCCTTCCTCTAAGCTCCCCTGAATGTAGAAATCAATGGTCCAGATTTGTTCTCCTACCAACCCGACGGCTGGCGTTGCTCCTCCTGAGCTTCTTGCACTTTCTTCCTACCCTGCGAGAATTTCCAAGGTTCCAAAGGCCTCGACCTTTTCTTCTTTTATCATCTACAAACTCCTTGCATCTCGACTCTGTGCATGGAAGTACTCTCTCTCCTGAGCTTATTTTCTTCGAATCCTCAGAGGATTCTTCGACTCTTGCACTCCTTGCAGGGTCTTCCCATGCACGCGCTAGTGTTGTCCCTCCTGAGCTTTTCCGTCTGCTCCATCCACTTCTGGCTGAGTTTCCG
The DNA here is from genome assembly GCA_010110895.2 of Picea sitchensis. Classification (NCBI taxonomy): domain Eukaryota; kingdom Viridiplantae; phylum Streptophyta; class Pinopsida; order Pinales; family Pinaceae; genus Picea; species Picea sitchensis. The sequence goes on from SNQJ01S0229207.1 coordinate 11,034, forward strand.
GTGTTCAGTAACCCTATGAGAATCCCTCAGTGGATTCTTCCTTCAGATCACAGAACTCAAAGAGTTATTTTCTCTTCGGTGCCTAAATGCACAAAGTCTCTATGCCCTCCTGGCATAGTTTCCTTCTCTCTACGTGCCTGCGCACCTGCTCAATGCCCACCTGGAAGAGCCTTCCAGTATCCTTGGTGATTCTGCTTCTCCTTCCAACTCTCAACAGAGTTCTTCCTCTAGCACCTCGTGCTTATGCTCAATGCCCACCTGACAAAGCTCCACAGAACTTACAACAAAGTTCTGTCTTCAACTGTGTTTTAGCTACACAACCTTGCCTCCAAGGTGCTCAACAACCTTGAGTTTTTTCTCTTGAGTTGTTGACTCCATCTCTTGTGCCTCAGCACGTCTTTTCCTGACTCCGCAGAGTTCAGAAGTGCATCCTCTGTGCACTGGTATTCAGAGACCGCAACACTCTGTCATGCCCTCCTGGCATGAAACCTCAAACACCTTCACTTGAAATCACACAACTCCCTGCAAATTCACAACTACGGTATACATCTATAGCATACATTCATAGCATAAAAGGAACACACAAAAACATCCATATAACATAGAACTCATGCAGGAAAAACTGTTGTTTTTATTAAAAATGGTGAAAATGCCTGTATCTTTGCAATGGTGTTCCTAAGATCTCTCTGGCTCTTCTCCCTAACTCATCTCTTTTCAAAATGAGATCTGAAAATCTCTTTTACCTGAGGAGCTCATCGAGTGCTTCCCTCCAGGTCTACCTACTCTAATAAATTACATTCAATGGTTGTCTAGTCTAGCGCTTGGATCTAGATCTCAGTCGATCTACAATAAAGGCCGATCTACCTAACGCTTGCATAAAAGCACAGCTTCCCATGGCTCAACAGCCTAAACCATTTAAATTACATTCATTACAAATATTAAATGAGGTTGCACCTCTCTTCAATGCGTGATTTGAATTCACCGCGTGGCTGGCTGGCTGGCTGGCTGACGTGGAGAGATGCTCCTGCATCACCTAGCTTCCCCACTGGGGCAGGCATACTTTCCTCCTCTTTTTTTATTGCATAAGTATGTCATTTTTTTTCTGGCATCTGGTACAATTCGCGCATCTATGTATATCTTGTTCATATTAATATAACTTTCTCTTACTTTCAAAAAAAAGTTCAAATTATGTTAAATATTGGTGAATTTCGAATTTCAAGCTTGAAAGTCGTCAAATATGGTGACTAAGATATCAACCATATGGTATAACATTTTTTTATATGGAGAAGCGTTTAGGAATTAAAAAGGACATAGTTTAAAATTTTTAGGAATTTGATTTTTTTCTAAAAACTTAAAA
>SNQJ01S0229208.1:0-14377 GCA_010110895.2 Picea sitchensis
TCTTGGTCTACAAATTACTCAGAGGTCAGAAGGGATGTTCATTTCTCAAGAAAAATATCTAAGAGAATGGTTGAAAAGATTTCAAATGGAAGATTCTAAACCTGTGGGCACACCTATGGTTACTGGATGCAAATTAAGTAAGGATGATGACTCACCTAATGTTGATCAAAGTTCATGTAGGTCAATGATAGGCAGTCTTTTGTACATCACAACATCTCATCCAAACATAATTGACGCAGCCGCACCCGCAGGCATGCCCGCTCACAGGATCTTCTCTTTCCTCGGCCCGAAGAACACTAACTGGTCCTTCCATCTCCGTATCGGGAAATCTGCCCCATAGATCTCTTCGCTTGATCCCCCTTTCTTATTTATCGGGGAATCGGACTTCGTGACTTCGCGATGTCAAAAGGTCAATTATTGGGCTCTCGAATCCCCAAGACCCGATGACCAGTTAATGTTGACCTTGTCTTTCCTCTATCAGAAATTTCCCTATCGCGATTTCGGTACTCGCGATACCAAGCAACTCATATTACTGACTCCCGATACCCGATTCGCCGAAACTCCGGCGCACACATGCGAGTTGACTTTTCCACTTCCCGTCTCTTCTATCGGGATTTCGGACTTCGCGGGATCGCGAATCCTAATGTCAATGTCTCGACACTTCTCGCTATGAAACCCCGATGACTTATTCCACCTGTCTTCTACCCTGACTCTTGTGGACCCGCACAATTCTCCCATCGGGATATCGCATTTCGCAATTCCAAGCTGCAAGAGTATCTTGTCTCCAGAATCTCTGATGCTCCGAACCCTAATTTCTTTGAATCTTCTGACACATGTCCTGAATGATGGACGGTTATGGGCTCGTTGGGATATCGCGGATCACGATATCGCAATTCCTGTTGCAATAATTTGGAGACTCGACTCACGAAACCCCGATCCACGATATGCGTGTGAATCCAACGGCCCTCGTGGTCCTGATCAACGGCTCCGCCTCTCTCGAGTTTACAAACTTTTGGGAATACATCGTCATATCTTCCCTTCACCTTTCCAAGATCTAACGACTTATGGTGATTCGCAAATTCTCCCTGGGGAATTCCGACCATCCGTTCCTTTCTCCATGAAGACTTGTTCACCTGTGCACAAACTTGTAGCGCCTGCTTGAATACTTCAACCACAACTTCTCTGTGCAATCGTTAGACGAATTCAAGGACCTATCCTTCTTGAGCTTTCCCATGGATTTCAAGTCCTTCAGGAAACTCCCTTGCGCACATTCCTTGCGGAAACCCTTCAACTTCATCTAAGTGTTGGAGTCTTCGAATCTGTGCACACCTGTAGCAGCAGTCCTTCAAGCTCCCCTCAGGCTCACAACCCTAAGACTTTTACCTAGCCTATGCACTTCTTGAACGACTCCTATGGCAACTGCAACCGTTGGGATGAATGAGAAACAAAAGTTACCTCTATCTGAACCCTCTATCAACGCACTCCTTGCAGGAATCTCTGGCTCAAATAGAGAAACAATTGAAACTATACCATCTCCCTCTCAGACTTGAATTCATACATGAATTCACATACACAACATATAAAATAAAATGTATTATAGGAAACAAACATTCATGAGCATATCAACATCAAATACACAGAGAACAACACGAACCATGAATTTGAATCAAAGCTTTCTTCTATTAATTCTAATGTCTATACATGGGTGTTCTTACACAACTCTCTGCATGCTCTTCTTCCTGAATGCTCCCTCTAATGATACAATGCACAATGAGCATGTCTATATCCATTTTTCCTCTTGTTTTCTAAAACTGTCTAGCCTAGAATTAAATTTCTATCTACCTACATTAACGATTTTAAATGTCGTCTATCTACTAAAGGACAAGAGCTATCCACTCAAGGTCCATTTACAATATACAAGTGTGCCAAATCTTAATGGCTCATTTAAGATTTGCGCAACAATCCCAAAGTGTTTTCAAAATGTGTGTTGGCTTGTCCAGTTGTCCTCTGCTTCCGCGTTGGCTTGCTTGATGTGTTGGCGATGCTCCTACATCAATAATGCATGTTGTTGGAATGGTAGGAAGATATCAGTCTGCACCTAAACAAAGTCATTTGCTAGATGTCAAAAGGATATTCAGATATTTGAAAGAAACAATGAACTATGGCCTATGGTATCCTAAGAATCAAAATTTTTAGTTATCAGTCTACTCAGATGCTAATTGGGCTAACTACATGGATGAAAGGAAAAGCACGAGTGGAGGTGCGTTCTTCTTAGGATATTCTCTAGTAGCATGGTTGAGTAAAAAGAAAGGTTCCATTTCTTTATCAACTACAGAGGCAGAGTACATTGCTACCGCTACCTGTTTCACTAAGGTATTATGGATGATTTAGAAACTTGCAGACTTGGAGTTAAAATACACTGCACCAATCCTGATTGATTGTGATAACACTAGCGCCATCAATGTGTCCAAGAATCCTGTATTCCACTCCAAGACCAAGCATATTCCCATAAAATACCATTTTCTGCGAGAGAAGGTCACCAATCAGATTGTTCAGTTCCATTACGTTCCAACCACAGAACAAATTGTAGAAACCTTTACTAAACCCCTTGCCAAGTCACCATTTGAATATCTCCGACAGAAGCTGGGTGTCATCCCGTATCACACCTAAGAGAGTCCATCCTATTAGGGGGAGTTTGTATTGATTGAATATCTGATACCTCTGAAAAATACTACAACAACTCAAGGGGAGCGTGTTTTCTTTGACATGGATGTCAAAGGGGGAGATTGTTGGCATGTTTTATAGGAAGTGTATGTTGGTCATTGATGGAAAGTACAACAACGATGATGGCTTGAGTACAGGTGTAATGTGTCAGGAAGGCACTAGAAAAAGTTTGGGAAGACGCAGTAGAGCAAGCTCGTGAAGACCAGAAGAGATAGTGCAGAGGTGAATGTAGAATGCAAGAGTGTGCTTGTTCATTTGATGGAAAACAGGTAGGAAAGGAAGATCAACAATGCAAGGATAATGGCATGGAAATATGAGAAACAAGGACTCCATTTTGGAGTTTTGGATACCGGGAGTTGGAGGAGTCAAGAGTCGAGACTCTTCATCAAAGGAGTCCTAAAGTTGCGAAATGCAAAATGTTGAAATCCTGAAATAGGCACATCAACCAGAGTTTCGGATACCAGGACTTAGAGGAGTCAAGATTCGAGACTCTTCATCACAGGAGTCTCGGAGTTGCAAAATGCGAAACGCCGAAATCCAAAAATAGGCACATCAATCGAAGTTTCAGATACTGGGAATTAGAGGAGTCAAGAGTCGAGACTCTTCATCACAGGAGTCCTGGAGTTGCAAAATGTGAAATGCTAAAATCTCGAAACAGGCACATCAACCGTAGTTTTGGATACCTAGAGTTGGAGGAGTCAAGAGTCGAGACTCTTCACCACAGGAATGTCGAAATGCGAAAAACACCTTTTGGTGTAAGTTTCAGATACCGGGACTTGGAGTGTCGAATAAATTCACCACAGGGATGCCAAAATGATGAAATGTGAAAAACACCTTTTGGTGTAAGTTTCGAATACCGAGAGTTTGTGTGTCGAAACACTTCACCACAGGAATGCCGAAATGCAAAAAACACCTTTTGGTGTAGGTTTTAGATATCGGGAGTTGGAGTGTCAAAAAACTTTACCACAAGAATGCCAAAATGCCAAAGCGGAGAAATGCATTTTTGAATAAGGTTGTGGTCACAGCTAGTGGTCACATCTGCGGAAGATGGAGGAAGGAGCTAGTGCAACCAAGCTCCATTTCAGTGATTGCGACTTGTAGTGTCGAGACCCTTCATCATAGGAATGTCGAAATGTGAAATTGCGAAAGCGCTTTATGGTGGTCACATCGTTGAAGAGATGTAGAGAAGAGCTTGAATAGACAAGCTCCATTTCGGAGTTTGGGACATGGAGAGTCGAGACGAATCTTCACAGAATCCCCAAAACATGAAATGTGAAATGCGTGTTCATAATTGGCCCCTTTTCATAACCTATGGTCACATCGATGAAGGCTCAAGGGAGGAGCTATCATGAATCTAATATCCATTTCGGAGATCGCGACTTGGAGAGTCGAGATGCCTCACAACAGAAATTGTCGAAATACGAATCGCGAAAGCACTTTCTAAATAAGCATGTGGTCACCGCCTTAGGCCACATATGAAAGGAATGGTGAAAGGTTACAAAGGCATAAGTCTCGAGAGGTTCACAGTGTAACTTCTAGAAACGACAGATGGTTTCTACCAGAGGACTCAAAGAGGCCTCAGTGTGATTGCCATAGGAGATGAAGAGTCTCAAGCAATCTTCCAGTGGAATGAAGATTGTTCATAGAGGCGATTGACAGATGGAAGAGGGTTGAATCTTGTAACTTCAACAGAGAGGATGAGCTCGACTATGATAGAGAAGAAGAAGAGTCTCAATTGCAAGACAGGATAAGGAATCTTGAAATAACACCCAGTGATGATGGACGCATGGGTTTAACGTCCAAAGAAGTTGAAGAGTTGCAATGATGATCAGGTAGAAAAATGGACATGGGGAGAGCATGCAAAATCATGGTGTATATAGCATGGACAAGGTGCACAGAGACGAGAGGAATGTATAACAAAGAAGAGATGGTTGTTTTTGTTCAGCGTGATTCAGGCGTGTAGAAGGAGGCGGTGTGTTGCAGCTGAAATACACAGAAGAGGAATGGTGCATTGAATGGACATGGCACATAGAGCATAAAAGGAAAAAGAACAAAAAGTGCAAGGCATGTTTGCAGGAAGACAGTGAGGCAGACATGGCATAACAGTGTAACAGAACAACGATGAAACTGGTAAGCCATTGATGAACATTATATCACTGTAATAATTTTCAGTAACAAAGATTAATATTTCAGGGTGGTTGGAAGGTGCTAGGGAGGACTGTTTTCCTCATAGGTTCAAGTGGGTGCTTGAACACAGAGAGTTGTAGCTTCCATATGGTTGCAGCCAGAAAAACCAGGGTGGCAGGGTGGTGCAAGGCAGAACTGTTGTTCTCTATTATACAGGTTGGTGCCTGTGTGACTGGAAGTTACTGTTTCCATCCAGTTGGTGCTGGAACATTTAGGGAGTTGTTTCTTCCTTCTAGTGGGTGCTATAGAAACCAGGGAGTTGGTTCTTGCTTCTAGTGGGTGCTAGAGAAACCAGGGAGTCGGNTGTAGCCTCACTATGAGTTGGTGCTCATAAGTATGATAATGTACAGAATGTAAAGAATATTTATCATATAAAGAAGAAGAGGTTTTTACCCTTTATGGGTTTCCTCAGGAAATACCTATCTCTGTGTATCTCATATGTGTGAATGATGAATGTTCTATTGCTTACTTCCCTGCATTACTTTGATTTTCATTAAGTTCTCTGCAAAGAGTTTAAAATAAGCATAATATTTTAAGCATGGTAACAACTGATTCACCCCCCCTCTTAGTTTTCCAATGCCACCCACATCACCTAGTATATTCTTGGTTAAAACCCCTCCCCTCTCTCTTGTGATGAATGAATACCTAGTGGCCTCTCTATTGAACCTAGTTGAATCCACCACTTTATCTTTTCCTTTAGCCAGTCTAAGGCCCTCATTTAAAGACATGTTTCTTAAAGGTATCCCAACAAAGATTTCACTAGCCCAATTCCCTCATGTGAAAATAATGAATGAAGCTCCAACTTAATCCATCCCCATGATAAACATGAAGTGGATAAATAAGAGTACATCAAGGGAAATGCATGCATTTTCAAATCGAACAACCTGTAGCCAAATTAGTATATTTACACAAATTGATAGTATCAACTTTAAACCAAAGGATAATTCTTTTAGTTATTAGTATTCAGAAGGATTATTCATATTTGAATTTGACCTAGTAGAAGACAAAGATCAATCCCTCAACTATGGACCTTGGTTTTGGGGTAAATAAATACTACGCATGAATATGTGGACCCAAATTTTTGATCTAGTGAAAAACTATCTCTTTTCCGTTGTATTTTGGTTAAGGAATCCCAACCATCCTTTGAAATTTTTCATATTTGATTTGCTACAGGAAAATAAAAAACAACCTAGTCAAATAATTTCAAGAGTGTAGAAACTTAAAGGTGACATTTGACCACCTACAATAACATTTGTGTTGACATGGATTTGGACAAACGATTCCCAACGAAGACCAATTTGGTAGCTAAATACTACACCTAGACACAATCTCTTAACATAGGGATACTTTGAAACATGACACATTGTAGTCCATTCTGTCAAGAACCCAAAAGAAGGTCGTCCATGAAAATTTTAGAGGCATCCCACATGATAGGATGGGGCAACGAAGGAACACTGTCTTATCAAAAGGACCCACATAAAGGATATGACCAAAGGAAACATTATCATAGCACATAGAGAACAAAAAAATTCAAGTATTTCCTACTCCACACAGTCTTAGAGTAGGTTTATGATTGTAATGAATATTTAATATTGCAACACAACACAATTTTTATAAATATGAGGTCCAACATGTTACATAAATAGGGTGATCGTAAAGATATTTTTCACATTGATTATATCATCATTGAATAATCATGTTATGAATTTGGTTTTTATTTTTCTAACTATTTGAAATTATGTTATGGTCATTGTTTAGCTACATATTAGTGAGATTAATACACGACGAAGGTGTTAATTAGGGTTGACAAGGATTACCAAGCATTATGAGTTATAGGGGTTAGTATTTTGGGGTTATATCCATTACAAGTTGGTAGTAATATGGGTTAAATAGTTTTACAAGGGACATATGGTTTATGCCTTATGTGTTATAAGGATGAATGTTGATAAGGGTTAATGGTTATGGGGATATGGGTGGTAGTGGATAAATGTTAGACAATAAACATGGTTATATAATAGTTTTAATTTTAAAATATCTTTATGCAATGGGTTAGAGATTCTAGGGGCTTGGAATTATTAAGGTTTAGCATTATAAGGGCTAGGGATTAGTGGTTAAGGGGTTAGGGACCATAAATATTAGATGTTTAAATAATTAGGGGTTATATGTGCAAGGGTTTATAGAGGTTATATAGTTAATATTGTAGGGTTCAAGGTTATTGTGGGTAAGGGTTAGGGTTTCTCCGTGTTACATTTACAGTATAAAGGATAGGTGTTGTGGGGATTAATTGTTAGGGGCTAATGCACTTATAAAGGTTAGGTTTTATAAGGGTTAATAAACTTTATGTGTTGTTGGATATATGGATTGGGGGTTATACGTTATTGCATGTGTTGTATGGGTTACATATTCGATTTGATAAAGGTTATGCTAGGTAATAAAAGGGTTATATTGTATTATAGATTATATCATTTACAATTTATAGGATATGGGTTTGATGTTCTAGTATTAATTCATAGGGTTATATAAATATAATTTTTTGTTTTATTTTAATTAATATATATGTTAATTATATATAATATAATATATATTAATTAAATTAAAAACAAAATATAAAATAAATAAAAATAAAAATAAAAACAACAAACAATAAATCATTCAAAAACGTTGTGCCATGTATTACACATTTGCCCACACTCATAGCAACCAGAGAGAAGAGAGAATCCCTTGATATCTAGTGCATGATATCAACAAGATGAGAGCACCCTATCCGACCAAAGCCCGTGTGCAAGAGTGGATACCTTGACAGAGGAAGAGGAGTGCTCCCTAACCGGCCAAACCCATGGAGATGCCGCAAAATTCCTTGGAGAAAACGATGGTATGCAACCCTCTTTTCTAAGCAATGTTTCTAGATATTGGGATTCCTAAATTTTCTATCTGGATTATGGAAATTTTGACCCGCATTATGGAAATTTTGAACCTGCGTTATGGAAAATTTCAACCTGCATGTTGTTGACCCCACATTTTTTGAAGTTATGAAGGAAACCCACAATGTCCTGAAAAAGGTGCTCCAAAACCCTTCTCTCTATAAGAGCAAGCGACCCATACCCTTTATTCACTCGGGGTTTTGAAGGAAGGAAGCACCAATCTATATAGGATCCGAATGTGGTGCTGATAATTTAGCTTTACATTTGTTAAAAAAAAAACAAAGAAGACTTGGAAAAAAAAGGTGACATAAATCTATACCAAAAATAAACCTCTTATTTTGGTCATTGGCACATAGAAAGCTCCATAGAAGTGAAAACCATAAGAATCGTGGGCTTGAGAGTCTAACATGTGAAAACCATAGAAATCTCCTCGAACTTGGGCAATCCTCTCTCTCTCACAAGGTTCAAACCCTAAAGGACCTCCTTCTAACTTTTTCACACTTCACTTCAAAACCTTAGAGACAAGGAGACAAGACTATGTTCACCATTGCACTAAAAGATTCCTTTCTGGAAAAATTGGCATAGTTGAGAGAGTGAGCCCTAGAACATGAGCACCCTACCACGTCATGTACATTTTTGATAGCTTAGGTTTTGTTGCGCACAGGGTGATGGGGTTGGTTGTGAGTGGTAGGGTAGCCTACAGTTTCAACATATGGAAACAATCAATGGAATAGAACTAGATAGATATTGAAACATATTATCTCTAATAGATAGATATTGAAACAATCAATTTCACTTATGCTTGGAACAATTGTCGTAGGAGAGAACCTCAAATCTAGAAGAAGGCATGGAATTCTTATCAAACTAGACATGTAAAAGGCATCTGAAATAGAAGGTGAACCCATGGTTGAAATCGATGTGAAGAGCATATCCCCCTTACTTCATCTTAAATAGAAGGTGAACATGTGGTTGAAATGAGGGCTAAATGAGAAACACCCAGCAAAGGATAGCAAGTGAGATAAATGAGGGATAAATGAGCAAGAAATTAAAAACAAATAGACATTAGATCTAGGTTCTAACATGTTCAATGGTTTTCCTTTTACTTCTAGGAATATTCTCTAAGAAAATGTATCCACGATGTTCAATATGAATGACTTTTCCAAAATACCAAAGATGAACGACCACAAATAACATGAAGACCAAATTATAAAGGTCGTCTCTCAAACCCTAAAGGAAACACAAGGATAAACCCTAGCCCTCCCTAGTGCGCACTTATTTTATCCTACTAGCAAACCCTAGGTCAAACCCTAGAAGGCCTTCTCCTAAGATTTGCGCACTACTCTATGTTTTGTGCACTTCTTCTATTACCTATCCACGACATAGAGAAGATGCACAAGTGTAATGTGTTCTAGAGTGAGCCTTAGGCTCCTCTTTATATATTGATCAAGAGGTTCCCTCTTAAGCCTACATTAAAATATAACTTAATTTTTTGCAGGGAGGACCTATAAAATTATATTATTTATTTAAGACATATTTTATTATTTATACATATCTGGAAGACTCTAAATAGAAGGTGATGGGAAGAGAACTTTATAATATCATCTTATCACTAGGTATTTGGAATAAACAAAACATATGAAGATACGAAAGACAACTGAAAGGTTCTTTATATGCTACAAATGATCTCGAAGCAATTGGAAACTACAAGTCATCTGATCATAAGAATACAACAGAGGGTTCTTCTCATAATACAACTGATACTTGAGTATTTGAAAATTAATAACATACTTGGTTTGTGACACAACACACAACCATTGGTTTGTCAAAATTCTATACCTACATAATAATGAAGGAGTCCTAAACCAGTCTTATCAAACGTTGAACAAAAATCAGATTTTACCTTCTAAATTGTGTTGACCTTACTACCTATGATGATTATGTCATCCACATAAACAAATACAACCACCAAATCATCATTTTCTTTCTAAGATAAAGACTGAATTAGAAGGGCTTCTTTTGACTCCAAATTTTGAGCCTATTTCAAACATTTAAAACTTATATTGTCTTACACATCACACACTCCATACCTTATACTTAAACCCCCTAGGGCTGATACATAAGGAAGTAAAAGAAAAAAAAAATTACAATAAGGAAGTAGCTAAGTCTAAATAGGATTTAGAGAGGGGAAGAGTTCAAATTTTAAAAAAAAATCACAAGCACATAATGTTGGGAGAAGAGGGCAAAGGGGAAGCGAAATCCGAGGGAAGGATGTAATAAAGGTAAATGTTGAGAGGGGAATTTAGAGGGAAAACAATAATCAAGTAAAGGTATGCTTGACATATTGAATAACAGTGACACACAAACATAAACCTTGATAGACATACATAGCCATATATATACCTCAGGATATTCTATCCCAAGGTCCTACATTCAAATTTATGAGTACATTTGACTCCATAGCCCTTATAGACACCTGTCTTCCTGTAGTGTGTTTTTCCTGAGAATCTATGCCACCCCCACAAACTACCAAGCCCACCTATCATTAAGTATTTTTGGGCTCCACCCAGAGATTTGGTTGTGCACATCTCTCATTATATACCGATCATTAAATCTATATTGTCTTGACATATCTATTACATGAATACATGTCACTACAGAAGTAGTAGGGAGCCCTCCCTTGGTATATTCCATGAATACATATACATAAACAGAGAGAACCTGATCCATTGTGACACCTTCGGGGGGATCCTGTTATGTTCCTTAGCGCTATGCTAGCTAGTCTACCTTGCCATATCCAACCTGCTACTTTGTGCGTTAACATTTTGGTGTTAACCTCCCCCCCCTCCTGTTGTTCCTTCCATCAGTTCGTTGATTGATCAAATCATCAACATTAAATAAGAGGCCATGTAGAGTTTTCCTTTTGTCATAAAATTGTAAAAGATTATGTTATTGAATGATTTTTAATTGTTAGGGCACATGATTTTCTACTTTGCATCTAAGAAAATTATCTTGTTTCCCTCTCTTTGATAGGACACACAAATATCACTTTGTTGTTGAGTTAAAATGGAAAGCACAAATGAAAAGCACTTTATTAATTAATGAGGAAGATGAAAAGTCAAAAAAGGAAAAAGATTATCAAAAAAGGGTGAGAAGAGTCAATATAATTAATGTGTTTCTAACAGTCAGATAGTAAATAGTGAGTTAGTTATAGTTATCATGAGAACTATCCTTACATTTCCCTTATATTTTCAGTGTTTATCTTTAGCTATAATATAATATGAAGATCGTTGGCCTAACGTTTCCATCTCCCTCTATGGAGTGTAGGTACAACCAAATATGTATCTATCAAACCTATCATCCATCTCGAGCGATGAAATTTTGAGAGGGACAAGGGAAAACATATCCAACACATGTTACAAGGCGAAAACAGCTAGAGGTGAAAAGGTTAGAAGAAAATTTTGTAGGAGCATGAAATTATTTCTTGCTGAAGGAGGATGATGCTTTGATGACGATGAGAGAATAGGTGACATTGAGGCTCCCTTGAGGTACAAACACCTACTGAAACAATGGGTATGCAAGGAACTGACAGTTTTGGACACTGACTTCTGTGTTAATGAGAGGATGTATCGCATTGCTCCATTATCCATCCATGGGCTTGGTTTATTCTCCATGGACAACATAAAGGTAAAATATGGCGGATTGGTTGAATTGTTTGAGTATGTTGGACCATGTTACACTTATGAAGTATGGTTGAGGCTTGTCCAATATATATCGATTATGCGGAGATACACACTTGCCCAAATTATATACAACTAAAAGACAATAATAAAAATAAAGTATAAACTATGTATATTGATGGAAGGCCAAATACATCGAGGAAAATTGCAGGTCTGACAAACAGTATAATCCCTAGGACGACAAGAAAGGAATCTAATTGCATTTTTGAGGAGCGTGAAGGTAATAGGATATTTGTATGTGCACTGAATACAATAATGGTACGCGAAGAGTTGTTGGTCTATTATAATCTAAATCGAGTCGACCCAGGAACATCTTCTTTTTCTACAGTACAAAACCCATTATACCCAAACTTAAAAATGGATTACTTAATTTGTGAATGTTTCATTTGTGACAAAATTTTATTTTATTTCTGAATGTTCCATTTGCTAATTTTTTATCGATGTTTCATTTCCAAATATTTTCTAATGTGTATGTGTGATTGTTTCATTTGATAATATTTTCCAATATTCCATTATTTCATATATTGTTTTTTCAATATTTCTTGCACGTACTAACATTCTTCTTGAAATTCTGCCAGAGTGGTGATCGGGGCAAAGGCCTCAGCATGGAAACCACATGGCCCTGGAAGGCAAGAGGTGTTTTCTATTTACTACAATGGTCTTTTGTTTACTTTACGAGGAAAACAATCAATATCTAACATATTTCAAAATATTGCATAGACTCCAAGACACTTCCAAGGCAACAAAGGAAAGACAAGACAAACATGACCAACATAAACTGGGCCAGGGTGGTTATGGAAGATTGAAGGCATGGGTTGTAAGTGCCTATACATTTTAATTTTTTTTATCATCCTCACAAAATATGTAATTCATTGCAGCTAATGACTAATGATTTTGATATTGCTCAATGAAGGGGGATTTGTTCAATGACAAAGCCACATAAAAAGATCTAAAGGTTGGGTTCACACATGGTTTTGATGGCGTGGTGGTGCGATGAAGAAGCTTGGGGAAATTGTCATGTGTCTCTATGGAGGACATGGTAAATAAAATGAAATTAAAAACTTGTCGATTAGTGTTTACTCATTGATTACTTGTAATGTAAAATATATTTTTTATTCATTTAAAATGTAAAATAATGTGTGTATTTTCCACATATGCAGGAGAGTAACAATGCTACCAATTATCCTAATGTACCCTATGAACCACATCGCAACCCCCATATCGATTCAAGCGTTGTTGACGAAGGACCATTACATAGTGGTATGCACGCATTTTTAATATCTTTCCATTTTTCAATGAGTATGAATATGTCGGGTATATTCTGTACTAAATACTTATATTGTTTCATATGGAAAAGCATGTAGATGTCGATTGATAGCGAAGATCAACAAGCACAAAAACAACAATGTGGCCACCAACTACTGTTTCTACAGCACCAACTAATCCAAGTATAAAACATTGTAATTAAATATGTATTAATTAAATTTCCCTAGGAACAGTGAATAACAATATCACTTGAATTTTTTTTGTTGTTGCAGCAGTGGATGCCCTTGCTCATCCTCAACCTCAAGGCCAAAATACTAGAATTCCATCATGATGTGAGGAGTTGAGTACTGATGATGCAACACTTCAAGAAGGCCCAATAACTGTGGGGGATCAATTAAATTATGATGATGACTTAATTTGTTCTTTCATGGAGACTAAGAAGAAGAAGAAGAAGAAGAAGAAGAATAAATGATTAGAAATTTTGTTATTAATATAAATCCAATATATTTCTCGTCCAATGTAATGTATTTTGTTTTCCTACATGTCATGAATGTTATTTTCTTTCATGTTTTTTGTTTTAGCACATGGATATCAATCTTTTTTCCTTACATTTAATGTTATTATCATTTCTAATTATAGTTGTAAAATATAGATAGATTGGGTATCGGGAAATGAGAGTGATGTGAGAGGAGGGGAGAGGCCAAAAGAGATTCCACCTTCACGTGGTTGGTTCTGTTCAGTAGAGAATAATTTATTCTTGAAATGAAGAGAAGCCCATTCAGGTATTCGTATTTAGTCATTAATTTGTAGAGGTTTTTACATCTTTAATTACTATTCTGAAATATAATTAAGTCATGTGATGAATTGAAGGATGGAGAGGAGAAACATTGGAGGCACCCCATCAATCAAAGTTATGGATATTGTTAAGGACTAGTTTAAGGTGATTTTTGGTTGATTTATGACTATCATGATATTTCGTAATGAATCTGGAGATCAATGATTTTTTTAGGAAATTTGAATTTAAGAAGACAAAGTTATGTTGACTCCATGAGTGTTAAATATGCATGGCGGTGGGCACAATACCCAAGCTGTGTCTCTCTAGTCAAAATTGTTGCTATCCTAAATCAATGTAGTACACACTGAATGCGATGACCCTAGGGTTCATCATCTTCTTCATATGCGTCTTGCTCCTCCTAGTAGGTTCAAACCTCCTAACCTAAGCTAGTCTACCCCTACATACCTCGACCTACCCTAAACCTAACCTACATCCTAAGCCTATCAATCCTAGACTCTTAGTGGCCTAATGAAAGACATATAGACCTAATCTCTATAACTCCCTAAAGCTACTAAAGCTACTAACTTGGCACTCAATTTAGGACTGACATAACTATTACAAAGACAATCCCACCATTTTAATGCTACATATAGATTCACTCTAACAAAGTCCCCCATTCTTGGAAGTTTTGGGGCAATTAATATATCATTTGATTTATTGCAATGTCTAGAACAACATACCATTGTAACTATGTTTGGTTGTCTCCA
>SNQJ01S0229209.1:0-14377 GCA_010110895.2 Picea sitchensis
CCAGGATAATTTATGGCGCTGCAAGGATTCCTTAACGGCAACCTGCATAAATTTCAGTCAAGGCCCGACCTGTAGCAATTAGATGATGGTGCGTGCTTTGCTGTAGAATTCGATGACAGGTGGTGCAACTCCTTGTTTGCAGGTGTTTACAGCTAATAGAAGGGAGGTTGACCTTAGGGTATTGTCTTATATGAAAAACTTATTGATGTTAGTTGGCTGGTGACGTCATTTTAGCTTTTATGGAATTATTTGTCCATTTAGAAAAATCCCTATATTGCAAATTATAATGATGCTAGCTTTCATAATAATGATGTATGTTTAGGGTAATGAATGCATTAATTAATATAGGTTATGATAACGATGATGGAATAAACGTTCAAAGCTGATAGCCTTGACATCCTAGGACTGTATGGGCATTGTTAGATGGTTAAGATTTATCAAAGAATGAACATAATGGTAAGGTGGATAGTTGTCATTGTCATTCTAAACCTTATCATATTATAATATTTCCCTTTGTAAAATGATGGTGTATACTGTACCTTCAATTAATGATTCCTATAGTTATGGTGATTATTTCCGTCATTGGAAATTTAATGGTTATCTTGAATTAGTATCTTTATTAATAGTCAATTAGTGCCTTTATTAATATTTAAAATTTCAGTATTTTAGGAATGTCTTTAAAGTTTATGAATAGGTTAAATTTAGTATTTAAAGATTGTCATTACAATTAAGAATTTAGTAATTTCAAGATTGTCATTAAATTTATGAATATGATAGATTTAGCATTTTAGGATTGCCATTTACATTATGATGTTCTAAGTGTTACTTCTAGTTATGATAACACTTATGGATATGTTAAGGTTTAGTAGATGAGGTTGCCATATAAATGTATGATGTTCTAGGGTTACTTATAGTTAATTAAATAATGCCCTTAAAATTTGCGTGGTTTACTGTATTATTTACATCGATGACATTTTATTGTGTTAGGATTGGAAAATAGCCCATACCAATGTCATGGAAAAGAACATAAATTTTCCTAGTTGTAATGTTGATATAGGAATTGTAATATCTTTACCTTATAAGCGAGATTGAAAAATGGGAGTAAATGTATGGTTCCCCTTTATGTTAGTATTATTGGAATTTTAGAAATGAAATGTTAGGGTTTCTTAATATGGCGTTAATGAAAGCTCATGATGTTGATAGGAATAGGATGGAGCGATCACGGAATTCCGCTGTCGTTTTCGAGGAGTTAGTTGAATGGCTCGTTGAGTCAGTTTTAGCATGGTTGGGCATTAGTTGTCGAGTCCTTTAGTCCATGGCGCCTCCGTGAGGGGCAAATTTTGTTCTTCTTATTTATGTTGCACTGATTGTGATCTATTGGTTATTTGGTTGCTGTGTTGGGCGGGACGTAGACACCATCATGTTCATAGACAATGCCCGATACAGAATTCAATGTGGATTGGGGCGATGGGAAAGCAGACTTAATTGATTGTATGTCTTGGAGTCCTAACCTAGAGGAGTAGAGAATGAGCGGTCGATATTATTTTACCTTCGGTCAGTTTACAGCAATAGATTTAAATGTGCGTTGTGCACCCCTTGCCTATGGTCTTAGTTGTTTGCGATTTCTCATCGTATGCCTTTGTCTACTTGCAATGAACTGGTCATGCTTGTTGAATGTCAAAGTGACATAGAGAGTCAAGTGTGTTTTTTACTTCTACTGCGATAAGCGCACACACGCTCACACAAAAGAAAAAATAAAAAATAAAGGCTGCTATCCACTAGAATGGTTGTCGTAGGTGATTCGTTACATATGGTATCCCGAGGCGAGTACGACCGAGCTTAAATTCCTCACGGGTTCCGTTGACATGATGGTATTGATTACTCTATTGATGATTTGAGTTGCTTGTCTGTGTGCAAGTAATAATGGTTAGAGGAAGCATACAGCGAGGAAGCGGTGTACATGAGGGTGCTAGGAGGAAGCTGGCAGCCTCAGCGGCATCCGCGAGGTCTAACCCGAGGGGCTAGGAGTCCTTGGGCGGGAGGCAGATCACGATGGCGATGTTGTGGGGATGATAGGATATTCCGAGCATGCAGGCGCTGATCGGTAAAACGAGAGAGGAGGCGAGGCCGCTTTTCACCGGAAGGATTCGCCCTTACCCGTAGATTCTTAGCGGTATGAACTTCGAGGTAGAAATTTCCGAGTTCTTTGTTTTGGATAGCGCGGCTTCGCCGAGGCATGGTTGGAGAATATGAGTATTAGCCGCGCCGAACTATACCTCCAACATGAAGGTCCATGGCGGTCTTCCGGCTAAGGGCTTCTATGGTGGAAAGGCATCTGCCATGATTAAACATAGCCATTGAAAGGCCACGATGTCATAGGAGCTGATGAGAGAGCGGTTCGAGAGATATCTCACGAGAAATTCATTGGCGTCAGCTCAATGAGTTCAACAGCGTTATTACGGCAGGGGAGAGTCGTCTGATGCCGTCAGAACGCGTTTATGGAAGTGCCGGTGTACTCCATCTGGTCTTGAGCTCAAAGTCCGGTTCCATTGGCTATACTTGGCGGCTGCGTGCAGGTTAGGATACGATGCCTGAAACTTTGCATGATGTTGTCCAAAAGGGCCTCATAGCGGAGGAGGAGCTTATGAGTGGGGATCAGAGCAGGATTCTAGCGAGACCGATGGGACATGAGACATATGGTGCGCAAAAGCATCAGACACCAGCCAGACATATGACGGGATATCGTGGTTTCGAGAGAGGATCCACTTTCCTCGCACCGGCAGCTGCCGCCTCAGCGGGCGCTATACAAGACCCGACAGCAGCCAGCGGCGTCGCCCATGGCAGCGATTCGAACTGTTGTTGAAACGGACGGGAGTTCAGGCGGAGGGCCATCTTCTTATGCCGGGCACGGGATCTGGGCGAAGAAGGGTATTGGGCGTGTGAGGAGCCACACTACAGTATGATGTCCCTATGGAGAGGGCAGGCGTCGGTCGGCGGACCAGCTTCTGATGGGAGAGATATGGGCAAGGCCGCCAGTTCATCGTGGTGAATAACGCCCAGGCGAGCACCAGTCTCGGTGGAGCCGAGGCAGCGGTACCATGGTTTGACCCGGTCCATAGTATTTTGATAGACCAGAACTGCGAAGTTTGGCCATTTACAGTGCGTGGCGAAAGGATCAAGGTAAAGGCGGTCGAACAGGACAAGTTTAGCTACGTAGAGATGGCCGGGAGCCAACGCGAAGGTCGGAGGAAAGGTTACGGTATGTACCCTTAAACAAGGAGAGTTTACCGGTCAGCTTATAAATGCGATCTTAGGATCTTATGGCGTTGTCGGCATGGATTGGTTGGAATCATGGCGATACTCAAGCTGTAAAGGCAACGGTTGAGCTTGATGCGATGATGAAGGAGCAGAGAGCGTGATAGTAGGAGCCGGAACGGTATCCACGAGGTTACGTCTCTTCCTCTGATTACGGGAAGAGTATGCGCCAAGAGGGTGCAAGCTTTATCATTATTGCCAGCGAAAGGAGAAACAAAGATTACAGAACGCCGGTGGCGAAGGAGTTTCGCGTATTTGAAGAGTTACTGGAATACGCCAGAAGAAATTGGAATTACTATAGACTGAAACGGTGAACCGATGGCGAAGAGCGCCTTATCGAATGTCGACCCAAGAGTTACAGGACCTAGAAATGCAACTGAAGGAGTTACTATACCTAGGACTGATACTTCCTAGTGTGTCGCCATAGAGGTGCCGTCATTTCATTCCGGAAAGGGCGGATCGTGGAGAAGCTTTACGTGAAGCTGCTCGTCAAGCGAACAAGGCTACGATCAAGTCGATACCCACCACCAAAATTGTGATCTGTTTTGATCAAATGAAGGAGTGCGGCGGTGTTCTCGAAGATGTCGATGTTCGCGATGGGGTATCTGATTGAGGATCAGGGAGGAATACATTCCTAAGACCGTTTTTAAGATGAGATTTGGATATTACGAATTTATGGTTTTACCTTTGGACTGACAAAGCGCTTGAAGTATTTATGAGTTTGATGAGCGGGTGTTCCGCAAGTATGAACAAGTTCGTCAAGTATTCATGATGATATTCTGATCTACTCGGACGGGGAGGGAGCATGGCCGTCACTAGCGCTTGGTCTTGCGATTATTTGCGAGAGCACAGTATATGGGAAGGCGTCAAATGCTCTTTTTATCAATCAAGGATTTACTACCTAGGGCATGTCATCTCCGTGACGATTATCGTAGTGGATCGATAAGGTTAGAGGCTATTATGGAATGGCTGCGTAGGCAGTGTATCCGCGAGGAAGTGCGTAGTTTTATGGGCTTAGCGGGGTACTACCGACGGTTTGTGAAGGATTTTCAAAGATAGCCGGTCCGATCCTTGGGTTCACGGAAGAAAAACAAAAAGTTTGTTTGGACTGAGAAATGTGCAGAAGCATTTAAAAATATTAAGGAGTTATTAACAACAACACAAATATTGAAAGTCTGTGATATGGACAAGTAATTATTGGTATGGATGGATGCATACGAGTAATGTCTACGAGGATTTTTTGATGCAATATGGTCGAGTGATAGATTACATCTTGAGGAAGTTGAGAAGGTATGAGGATAACTACGCGACGCATGAATTGGATTTATTAACCATTGTTTATGCCTTAAAGGTATGGGAGACACTACACGGTTGAATGAAATTTGAATTAAAACTGATCATTGTGGATTACAACGCATTTTCACGCAAAGCGACCTAAGCGACAACGGCGTTCGACCGAATTGTAATGATGCGACTTTTGAGATTACTTACATAAAGGGAGCGATTGAACCGTGTGGCGGATGCTTTGATTAGACCACGCATATTTTTTGTGTTGCCTCTTGAGACGAATCTACATTGAAGAAGATTCTCACTTTGTGTGATGGTAATTTTCAAAGAAGTCGAGGATTTTATTGGACAAAACACTATGAGATTACCGCGATTTGAGGGATTTACCTTTGGCAGCGATGGTTTATTGAGATTTAGAGTCCGGTTCGTGCAGCGAGAGCGGCGAATTGAGGATGTTGATCTGGCCGAGGCTCATAGAAGCGGTTACATGGCTCACGGGAGTCCACGCGAAGATGAGGCAGACCTCAAATACTTGTTCTTCTGGAAGGGAATGGAGGCCGACGTAGTCAACTTTGTTGCTAGATGTCTTGAGTGTCAGTCGGTAAAGGCTGAACATAGACACCAGCGGGATTACTACAACCACATACCATTCGAGGTCGAAATGGAAGTCATTCGATGGATTTGATGTTAGTTGCCACTAGGCAAGGAGACATGAGTCGATTTTGTAGTAGTAGACACTCGACCAAGAGTGCTCACTTTATCCGGTGCATACGACGTATCGGGCACGACATAACAGAATTTTCATCGGTGGTGTGAGGCTGCATGGCGTGCCTAAAAGATTATATCCGATCGAGGGATGGGTGTTCTTGGACAATTTTGGGCCGAGTTTCCAAGAGCCTTGGGACCACCTTAATTTTAGTCACGCATATCACCCGGTAGCGGACCCGGGCAACGTCTGAACCAAACCTTGGAAGACATGTTAGCATGTATGGAAGTGGACCAACAAAAGCGTTGGGAGAATTCTTGCCGCTAGTAGAGGTTAAACATAATAGGTTTACCAGAGCACCATTAAGATGAAGCCTTTAAAGTTTCTTTATGGACGAAAGCGATGTCGGGCATATAGTGGGATACGATTGAGGATAGGGTCTTGGTTGGACTAGAAGCGATCCAAGAAAGGAAAGAGCAAATGCAAACCATAGACAAAGGATAAAAGTAGCGAGGATGTGGAAGAGTTATGCCGATGCGCATCGATTTGACCGTAGTTACGAGGTCGGCGCCCGAGTCTTCTTGCGGGTAAAACCGCGTAAAGAGTTCGATCAAGTTTGGAAAGGGCTAAAATCTCTCAGGTTCGTGGGACCGCCGAGTTAATGGAGAGAAAGGGGCCCGTGAGCTATCGACTAACCTTACGATTCTTTGAGGCGTATGCACGCGATGTTTTCATGTATACATTTTTGAGACATTATGTGCGCCCGATCATACGTGATTGACATGAGTTCCTTGCCGAGGTGTCGGACGAGGCGCTCACCGGTGAGCGGTCGCGTCTAGATCATCGCGTTGGCGATTCACGGCGTCGAGCGGTAGACAAGAATCAGGTCCCGATTAGGGGCGGTTATAGATCCCTTTTCGGCTGACACAGGAGGGCGCATATGATATCGCCCGGCGATTTCCATTTTGTTTGATAGTTAGACACAGCAATCTTGCATGGTATTTATGATTTTATGGTACTTTTATTTTGGCATTTATAAACTTGGACGAAGTTTAGACCAGAAGGGGTGTATGTAACATCCCGCTCGACACACATACCAAACTTATTGTTGAGGACACTTGCTGCATAGTGATACGGATTTATATGATGATAAAACTTTTCTTTCATTATGATGCTTTGAGTTATATATGACATGATGTTTTACTACCTTGAATGAGCAGTCGCTGGCGACTGATTTCTTTGAGTATGCGAGGTGTGGATATGAGGATCTGAGAGGCATCGGTAGAACTCAACGGACTCGGATTGGTCGAGGGAGTGGGGTATTTGAGTTATTTCATTTATGATGATATTGTTTCGTTTGATGATGTAATATTGATTATATGATATGACTGGCGACATAATCGACACTTGATGGTTGATAATCACGGTACGATAACTTACCCGGCCGTGCTCACATATGGGTAAAGGGGCCACACACAAGATCCGGAGAGTTGAGGAGGTGTGGAGCGGCGGCCACACCCACGACCTACTTACTCCATAGTGGCTCGAACTGTAGGTTAGCGACTACCTAGTTTGAGGGATCCCGCGATCTGCGTGAGGAAGCTGACTGACAGTCATCTGATGATTCTAAGAGGCATAATAAAGTGAGGCCTTATTCCTTGAGTATAGTCTCCCACAAGTTCACCTAGTTTAGTGTTGACTCCAGGGGTTTTAAGAGTCTACCAATCCGTCAAGCCGTCGAGTGGCACCCTTGGAGCAAAAAAAGTGCATCTTAAAGGGCACATAACGTAAATAAAACAGAAAGAGGTGACTAGCACCCTTGGAACACATGGTGCACCCTGAAGGGCACGTCGCATGAGA
Source organism: Picea sitchensis (assembly GCA_010110895.2). Lineage (NCBI taxonomy): Eukaryota > Viridiplantae > Streptophyta > Pinopsida > Pinales > Pinaceae > Picea > Picea sitchensis. The sequence goes on from SNQJ01S0229209.1 coordinate 7,169, forward strand.
ATGATGTTGAGACAACCCAGTTGACCGTGAGACCTTGCTTTTGATAAATTTTACAACCGCCTTCCCTAATTAGATTGTTCCTGTTCAAATCAACCTAGAATAAAACATCCTAAAATAGACTATTTGGCCCTAAAGAAACATCCTCCTAAAAATAAACCCTGGGGTATAAGCTAACACCCCCTGGTGATTAAAGAACTTCTAAAAGAGAAGTAATGGGGGTAAAAGAATGATGGGGTAAATTTAAATAAAACACATGGTACTTAATTTATAAAGGAGACCAAAAAGGGAAGTTAATTAAAGGGAGGGGTAGTAAAACAAAGTTTAAATAAATAAATAAATAATTCATAAAATGAAAATGTTGTCTCTCTATTAAAGATTTTGAGAGAATTTATCGTTGGGGTTTTAACAAAACATTATAATAATAATGAATAAAGTGGGAAGAGAATAAAAAAAGGAAAAGATAAATAATTAATATAAACTAAAATATGGAAACATAAATTAAGGGAAACTTAGATTTGGAAAGTAAAGGACATTGGGGAAAAAGCGAAAAATCTTCATTTAAGTTACTTACTAATTTCCGGAAACCTCATTTGGGAAAGAGATAAAAGCAAAAGTGAGAATCCTGGGAACTCTGGGAGAGATTTAAGGAGGAGGAGATTTTGGGGGTGTGAGGAAGTTTAGATCTTTATTTAATAAGCGAGTGGTATTGGAGAACCTAGGGATGGCGACACTTGGGCGGTGGAGATCGTTCAAGGGGTGTCATTAAAAATTAATTAATTACTAATTAAGAAAATTGGAGTCTCATTTTGTATAAAAGAAAGGAAAGGAGGATGAAAAGGATGATCGGTGGTAAATAGCGTTCACATTTCGCAGTGGGAGTTAATGATTTTCTTGTGGAGTTGGGTGTGTGTCTCAACTGTGTTTTGGAGTGGTAGCTCAACCATGGAGGCAAGCTGAGACACTAGTCTATCTCAAGTTCTTATGTATGCCCTAGCGGCTTCGGTGAAGAAGAGTACCTCTAGCGTTAGCTGGGAGGTGCCGTTAATGGTCCGGTTGGCAAGCGAGGCGGCAACGGAAGCGAGGGAGGCTGACGCCGAATATGAGCTGTCGAGGGCGGCTGCTTGAGCAAAGGTATGAATCTTAAATTATGGATTAGAATGTATGGTAATGGCGTTTGAATTTATGAACGGACTGCTAAAATTTTATTAGGGTTCCGGACTGGGTAGTTTACTCGTTATTGTTGTTACGGAGCGTGTAGCAGATTGATGGTGCTCTGAAATTTAACCCTCATATTAAAACCTGTCAGCGTTTAAATGGTAAAAGACCTGAGTATCTTATTCGGGGGCATCCGGAATTTAAACTCTGTTATTAAAGTCTGCCTACATACTTGTTTCGATTTTTAGCAGCATTCTGCGCCCATTGTTTCCTATCTTCTGGATTCAACCTTTGTTTGTCTGCTTTGGCTCTGTTCTAAAGCTCATCGAATCAGTTCCGGCAACTGCGTCTGGATTTTTCCTTGCTGTCAAGGTTTGGTTTTATAGTTAAGAAATTGTTGGGGTTAGGTTTACTACCTATTGGCCCTTGATGAATAGCTTCTTCCTGTTGCACGCCTCGGGTGGCTGGTGAATGGCCCTACGGGGCGGGGTTACCAAGGTGTTGTTAAATTATTGCTGGCGTTTTTCTTTTAAAACTGTTGGCGTGTTCCTCCACGGTGGTGTTCCAACTTGTGACTAAGGGAAAATTGGGCAGTGGGGTTCCTATCCTTATGGCAGGAGGCAATTTATGGTAGGGGGCCATTGTTTTTCCCTACCGTGGGAGAATTCCTTGCTGGCCTTTCGTTCTTTTTATCTCTGCGCGCCTGTTCTCAAGCCCAGACCTCATACCGTTTCCTTATTTTATTCTGGGCACTGACATGACCCGTACTGCGTTCTCATCCAGGTCGGGCGGTGATAATCTGGCTAGCGTCCTTAGTAGTGACACTTTCGAACTTTGTTGCTATCTTTGGCTTGCTTGTGAAAAAAGAAGAAGGGAGGAATCAAGTTTCTCAAAGAAAATTATTCCTATTGTATTTTATGAAATTATTGCTTCTCTAAGATTTAGTAGGTATTTAGCTGTGTTATTTCTTCTACTAAAGGCGTGAATGGTGCGTGCAAGGGACCACCGTATTAAATGCCAATGAAACTCTTTTTCTTATCGGTAGTTCGGCCCGACACATAAGGGAACGCAGGTCTCTCTTTACTGTGTGAACACCATCGCGATAGGTAAAGAAACTAATTAAAACAACCCTAAGCCCGTGAGGGGTGAAAGGAAGGGGCATTGTATTTATTAGTTTTTACTGTTGGATGGGGTTTCAAATTACTGTGGATTTAAATTTTGGGATTTTTGGAATTTAATCACCTAGATTTAAAAAACAGTTAGTGGCGGTGGTGCGTATTAGAAAGGGTTTAAAATTTAGAATCTGACCCCCAGCTTTTCCGTATCCACTCACCTATTGTTGCAGATTGTGGCGGCTAAATGCCAGGATAATTTATGGCGCTGCAAGGATTCCTTAACGACAACCTGCATAAATTTCAGTCAAGGCCCGACGTGTAGCAATTAGATGATGGTGCGTGCTTTGATGTAGAATTCGATGACAGGTGGTGCAACTCCTTGTTTGCAGGTGTTTACAGCTAATAGAAGGGAGGTTGACCTTAGGGTATTGTCTTATATGAAAAACTTATTGATGTTAGTTGGTTGGTGACGTCATTTTAGCTTTTATGGAATTATTTGGCCATTTAGAAAAAATCCCTATATACAATTATAATGATGCCAGCTTTAGAATAATGATGTATGCTTAAGAACAATGAATGCATATAATTAATATATAGGTTATGATACTTGATTATGGAATAAGCGTTCAAAGTGATATATGACATCCTAGGACTGTATGGGCATAGTTAGATTGTTAAGATTTTGTTTAGAATGAATGTAATGGTAAGGTGGATAGTTGTCATTGTCATTCTAAACCTTATCATATTATAAGATTTCCCTTTGTAAAATGATGGTGTATACTGTACCTTCAATTAATGACTCCTATAGTTATGGTGATTATGTCCGTCATTGACGATTTAATGGTTATCTTGAATTAGTATCTTTATTAATAGTGAATTAGTGTCTTTATTAATATTTGAAATTTCAGTATTTTAGGAATGTCTTTAAAAGTTTATGAATAGGTTAAATTTAGTATTTTAAGATTGTCATTACAATTAAGAATTTAGTAATTTCAAGATTGCCATTTAATTTATGAATATGATAGATTTAGCATTTTAGGATTGCCATTTACATTATGATGTTCTAAGTGTTACTTCTAGTTATGATAACACTTATGAATATGTTAAGGTTTAGTGATTAAGGTTGCCATATAAATTTATGGCGTTCTAGGGTTACTTCTAGTTAATTAAATAATGCCCTTAAAAGTTGCGTGGTTTCTGCTATATTCACATACGATGACAATTTTATTGTGGTAGGTTTGAAAGAAAATATGCATACCAATGTCATGGAAAATTTGTTATAAATTTCCTAGTTGTAATGTTGATTTAGAAATTGTAATATCTTTACCTTGTAAGCGAGATTGAAAAATGGGAGTAAATGTATGGTTCCCTTTTATGTTAGTATTATTGGAATTTTAGAAATGAAATGTTAGGGTTTCTTAATATGGCGTTAATGAAAGCTCATGATGTTGATAAAACCCACCGGATGGAGCGATCACGGAATTCCGCACAATCGTTTACTCGGAGTTAGTTGAATGAAATCGTTGAGTCCGGTTTTATGTGGTTGGGCATTCGTTGTCAGAGTCAACACGGTCGCCTTCGTGAGAGCATAGGTACAATTCTTCTTATTTATATGCATGCTTGATTGTGATCTATTGGTTATTTGGTTGCTGTGTTGGGCGGGACGTAGACACCATCCATGTTCATCCCAGGCAAATTCGCCCGATACAGGACATAAATGGTTAGGGGCGATGGGAAAGCAGAGACTGGCGTTAGTTCATGTCTTGGAGTCCCTAACCTTGCAGGGGAGTAGGAATGGTGGGAGAGTCGATCGTATTTTAGCGGTCCCAGTTTACTTGTCGTTAAATGTTTCGTTGTGCACCCTTGCCTATGGTCTTAGTTGTTTGCGATTTCTCGTCGTATGCCTTTGTCTACTTGCAATGAACACCATGGTCATGTGTTGAATGTCAAGGAGTGACATAGAGTCAAGTGTGTTTTTTACTTCTACAGCAGCCTTTTACACATACACACAAAAAAGAAAAAAAGAAAAATTTACACCTATCACTAGAATGGTTGTCGTGTAGTGATTCGTTATGAAGACCTAATTTTGAACTTAGATATGTTTGAATGTTTGAGAACATATTTTTAAATAAGTGTACACTCAAAGTTATTTAAGGTTAGATCATGATATGAACACCTAATTTTGGAAATTGAATATGTTTACGATCATTTGAGAGCGAGATTCTATCCCTATCGAGGAAAAGAGAGTTTTTAAATTTTCCTCGTTTGCAGTCCTTGCTCTTGTCCAAGAATGGTAGTATTATATGAGAACATTTATTCCATCGAAGAGATTTATACAGTCCTTGCTTTCTTGCTTGTCCAAGAATGGTAGTATTATATAGAGAACATCTATTCCATGGAAGAAATAGAAAAGAAAATAAGTATTTTGAGTAATGGTATTTAAAATGATGATTCTGAACTTTTTTAGATAATAAGTCTAGTCTTTGGAAGAATTACCCAATATGGAGATTTATGCTCGTCCTTTTAGTTTGAAAGGGCATCACGAAATTTAATTATATTACCACTGCATAAGAAGATGAAATGTTTTTAGCTGGCGAGGGAGATTAGTATTTAATGATGCATTGTAAATATGATCAAATAACAACACTGGGATGAGAATTACATCTTTAGGATTTGAGACTTTATCACAAGGAGGATTTTAGGAAGGATTTTTGGACTTTATTCACAAGGAGATAATTATTTCTTTGGAAGAATGACTTAATAGATGGAAATTGTGAATTATCTTCATACAGTTTTATATTTATTTTCATTATTATCGAACTCTAACTCTAACCAACAATTTGTTTTACCAAGAACATAAACACATCACAAAATGGATGTCGATTTTTATTTTAATTACAATTTATAAATTATGTATTATTTTGCATGTTTGAAGTGTAAATTTCTCACTTTTGAAATGTGTTTTTGCTTAGGTTTCAATTTCATGTATGAAGTCATCCATCTTGATGGCTTAGAGTGCAAAATTTTGGAGTTAGATGTCTTTGTTGCATGTTATCATCCTAAAAATGGATGTGGAGACATATTAGTTTTGATAAGTATTTCTTTGGAAGAATGACTTAATAGATGGAAATTTGTGAATTATCTTCATACACAGTTTTATATTTATTTTCATTATTATCTAACTCTAACTCTAACCAACAATTTGTTTTACCAAGAACATAAACATCACAAATGGATGTCGATTTTATTTTAATTACAATTTCTGAATTCTGTATTATTTTGCATGTTTGAATTGTAAATTTCTCACTTTTGAAATCTGTTTTTTTGCAGGTTTCAATTTCATGTATGAAGTCATCCATCTTCGATGGCTTAGAGTCCAGAATTTTGGAGTTGAATGTCTTTTTTCCATGTTATCATCCTAAAATGGATGTGGAACTTATGTATTTTACACTGTTACTATTCAGACTTTTATTATAATGTCAGATTTTTATTATAACTTTTACTATTCAGACTTTTATTATAATGTCAGACTTTTATTATAATGTATCTCTACATATATATATTTCATAATTTTGGAATTCAAAATGGCAATTTGTCTTATGTACATATTTGATTTATTTTATTTTGGATTTCAATCTTAATCAATCTTATTTTATATGTATGGAACATTTTTATATGTTCATTGGAATATTTATGAAATGTATAACTTTTCAATGCAATGGCAAATTATTTTTTTTTATTTTCTTTTCTTTAATATTGATCTATTACATGTATATTGATGTTACATGTAGATACATAAATAAAATGTAGATACAATTTTCAATATCAGTTTTAGTGAATGAAGAATACTAACAATTATATAATATGTACATTATTTTTATGTTTTTCATACTCTTATCATTTATTAGTGCTTGTATATATATATTTTTTGGTTAAAATGTACAAGGTTTCTTAGTGAATACACAATGATAGAATTTGAATTCAATGCCCATTGAATTTGAATTTTGTAGTCCAGAGCATCATTTGTAAGGTTTTCAGAAAGAAAGCAACTCATTAGTGCTCTATAAGTGTAAATAAACAAAAATATGTGCACGTCAATAAATTAAGGAGAACTAGAAGAAAAATTTCTAGGAAGAGGGACGGACTAGGTTCAAAATTGTCTGCTAAGGGTGCAACCACAATAGCAACAGCATTTGACTTGAGATGACAAACTTGAAACCGTTTGCAGGTTCTAATTACTGGTTGCATTAAGTTTGACTCCTGCCAAATTCCACAAACATTTGCTTCCAGTCTCAAACTTTCATGTTTGAGCTCACTCTACCTGAATAAAAGTTTGAACCAAGATAGGAAAATTGTAATTGGCAAGATAGGAACTACTTCACACTTTATAATGCAAAACTAAAAGATGAGCCAGGCAAATAAAAGTAGCATATGCAAGGTATGCAGTTAGAACATGATCAAAGATGCAACATAATACAATAACACAGAAACCAAATGCAAGTTAAGCAATACCTGTGCACTTCAATATATTCTTATCAGCACAAAATGATAAATCAATAAATTAGGAAAAAATAATAACAAAAATCATGGAACAGAGCAATGAATTAAAAAGAAATTTATTAGAACTATAGTACAATCTGATAGACCTGTATGGATTTAAGTGGGCTGAAAAAGGAAAAGAAATAGTCCTAATCAAGTCCTGTATGGATTTTCAGAATAGCTGGGGATTTTGAAAACCAGAATTTGGGATATTTTACAAGGAGAAAAATGCATGATTTCCCAACAAGAGGAAAAACAAAATTTAGTAAAAATTTACAAAGAATTGCTTCAAATCCATTAAAATGAAGAAAACTCAACAGACTGCTAAAATGGAAGCACCATCAGATTCATGAAGAGCTGCAATTAGGATAATCAATCTGTAACCGCTCTTTAAATGAGG
>SNQJ01S0229210.1:0-14376 GCA_010110895.2 Picea sitchensis
GTGGATGTCAATTTGACTGACCTATCTAGAGTTGTTGATAATCAAGGAGAAATTAGTTTTATCTTCATATAATTGAGGAAAGGTATTGGTTTCATATCCATGCATACTTAACATTGTAAGAAGGGAAATTATTGGTGGTTGGACAAGAAAATCAATTGGTGTGTTGGCTTCACCTTTCCAATGCTTAATTAGCAACTAAAATTTTGTTAGGTACTTAATTCACTCGAGTTGTCATGTAGTTTGTAACTTAGACTGTGAAGGAGTGCACTATAAAGGTTTTTGGTTTGTATGAATGACCATTTCTTTTCCCTAAAAGTAATGTCTCCATTTTTTAAGTTCCTGTACAATGGCATACCGTCCCTTTTCATAAGTCGAGTACTTATCATTAACAATATTACTAATTTTTTTGAATAAAATATTATTGGGTGACCTGATTGAGTGATAATTGTGCACACAATATAATATAAAATGTTGGTGTAATGTCCCCCAACTCTACTGAGGAACATTACCATGCGGAATACACATATTTTATTTTTTGGCTAACTAATCATGTAGCTTAACAACTACATGAATACACACAAATTTAACCATTTGTTGATACCATTGATTTAAAAGAAGCTACAACATGCTAAACTAACATGAATGCAACTAATTAACCCCATATACAAAAGCATACAAACCATTCACATACACAGAGATAAAACACAACAATTTAGCTCATAAAATTACACATAACAACAATGTTATGGAGAAAATATCACATGTGGAAAATAATATCTCCCTACCAAGGATCATACGAAGAGATGAGGAAGATCTGCTCACCCTGGAAAGAGTCAATTGCTTCACTCTCCTCATTCTCTACTATGAACTCTGAAATCTATTAGGAGAAGACTAAAGGCTTCTTCGATCTCACAAAAGTAAAATCCAAATCAAACTCTTGAAGCACAAAAACCTACTTGTTATACCTCCCCCCAATTATTCATTGAGTCAAAACATGCTAAAAAGGATTAACGTCAATGATGATGATTATATTACGCAACATAATATAATGTTGAAGACACTGAACAACATGAAATGTCACTAAGTCCAGTTTCTTGACATGAGAGTACTTCATTTCAGGGCCAAATAAAGAGTGACTTAAGTAGTAGATGACATGCTCTTGGAGCTCATCATCCTCCTAAAATAAGGCCATGCCAATCGGCGATTTGGTTGTTTCCAAATACAATAGGAAATCTCAGCTATAATCTAGGGGATTAAATAATGGAGTCAAAACCAGTTCTTTATTTAATGCATCAAATGAACATTGTGTTGCCTCATTGCAATGAAATGGAACCTCCTTTTTCAAAATATGCACAAATCCTTTCGTAATATTGGCATAGTTAGGTACAAAGCGTCGAAGGAAATTCTCCTTTCCTTGTAGACTTTGAAGTTGACGAATTGTGCACAGGGGAGGCAACTGAGTAATTCCCTCCACTTTCAAAGGGTCAAACATGATCCCTTTAGTTGAAACTATAAAACCCAAAAGACATCCTCAAGTTGCGCATAAAAAACATTTATGCGGATTTAACTGGATTCCATAGTAATGACATCTCTCGAAGACTAGGAGGAGGTCTAACTGATGTTGAGCTATCTTGTGAGAGTGAGCTATGATATCATCCAAAGAAGACTCCACTATATGATTCAAGTCATGGAAATCAAACATCATGGCCCACTGAAAAGTGGCTCCAGCATTTTTAAGGCCAAAGGGCATCTTCTTGTAAGAGACGGTTCCCCAAGGACAAATGAAAGTTGTCTTTTGTTTGTCTTCCGGTTGTATTTCAATATGGTTATACCCCGAAAAACCATCCATGAACAAAAAACTCTTGTTCCCTATGCATTCATTGAGCATCTGATCAGTGAATGATGTAGGGACATTATCTTTTGGACAAGATTTATTCAAGTTCCATAAATCCATACACACTCGAATTGTGCCCTGTTTCTTATCAACTGGAACCAGATTGGACACCAATTCCATCAAAAGAACTAGGTAAAAAATCCATATTTAAGTATCATCTCCACCTCATCTTTAATTGTTATTGCTTTCCTTGGATTCACTGGTCGCAACTTTTGTCAAACCGGTTTTGTGTTCTTGTAGGTTTGAATATCATGTCGAATGATTTGAGGATCTATGTTAGGCATTTCCTCATATGACCAAGCAAAAACATCTCTAAAATCCTTAAAAAGTGTCATGTACTCATGAATTTCTTCTTGAGAGCATTATGCCCCAATAAAGACATTTTCTACAACATTAGGGGTCCTATAAATTTTAATGGGAATGGTTTCTGATATATTTACCATATTTCCTTCGATGTAGATACCACGCCTAGCCAAAGGATTTACTGTCCGATTAACACTCCTACTTACAGTTTACTTGAATTCTCTATTTTCCACATGAATAATCTGGGGGAGTAAATACGATCTATGGTGCATATCCTCCCATAGCCTCTCAGCTCCAGTCATTTCCTCAATAAGAGCTTCATCTGAGGACAATACGGTATCTAGAGAATCCTAGGAATTTGAAGAATTTTTAGCCCAAATAGGCTCTGGAAAAATATCGTCCTCCATCATCAAAGGTGATTGATATGAGTCTGTAGGATCTTGTTGTATAGATTGATAAGAGACTTTCACTGTAGATAGTGGCATAGCCATCCCAACATCTATGTGGCCCTCAACCGAATCAAAAGATGAGGGTAACACTGTTGGCACGAGGCCGAAGTGGAAAGAAGAACAATCGTGGGAAAGAAAGAGTGCATAAAACTGAAGTAACAACTGGAAAAGGAATAGCATGCGCGCATGCAAGAAAGTGTGCACAAAGGAAAGCGATAGTTGGAGGAAGAACAACATGTGCATGGGAGAAAGACCTAACGTAAGAAGGGTTAGGGTTTTGGTAATATTCTGTAAATGGATGAAGAGCCCGAAATGTATAAATATAGATACGAAAGTATCATATATGGTTTATTTGTTGTTGATTGTTGGTTTCTGTTATTGTTATTGTTGTTGAGAGTCGAGATTCAAGGGTTAGGTTTTGGAGACTGTAACCACGCATGAGCGTAGGTGATATGTAATGTTTTTTGCTGTATGAACCGATTTTGTAAGCTGTTGAGAAAAGGATATACGAGGGAAGGTAGATCTGAGGATTAAACTATAGGTTGTGGAGCCTTGTGCGATCTAGTTCGCCTCCCAGAGATCTTACCCAGTTTTGTGGAGGATTGTAAGTGCACGGCACCAGAATTGGAGAACTACCATAATAAAAGAGCCAAGAGCCAATTCTAGCCCAGGAGGGGGTGAACCACAATAATTCTTGCGTAATGTGTTGAATGTATACATGTATCTAGTTTCTTTCAACAGTTAATGGTTAAGTTTGATGAATGAGATAATACATTGTTAAGAATTTGTTTATTATTTGCTAGAATTAAGTGATGAAAAATACGTATGCGATTTCAAGGAATAAGTAGATTACAGTAACAGCTCACGGTATAGGGCCTTAATCAAGAAAACCCTATCCCCTACTCAGTCCTAGGATGTAAACACCTGAGTCTTACAGTCACCCATTTAAAGCTATCTCGAGTGAGACTGCGTAGTACCTTCTGGGTGTTGTGTTGCCTTCTGGTTTACCAGGAGGACCGATAGTTTTAGTGGATAATGACATGAACCCTGGGTTAATAAATCAGACAACTCAAGAAGGGAAGTAATAACCAACAAATGGTTCTATTGCCATGTTAATAGGAACAAGAGAGGACTGAGTAGATGAGATAAAATGAACAAGAACTGAAGAAGCAAAACAAAACAACAATGAGATGTTAGAAGGGAATATTGCTACCTTGGAATGGCACAAGAGAAGAAATCGAGGGCTGGTTGAGAACCAAAGAGATAGAGTTTGCAAAGAAAGACAATAGAAACCCTAGAATCACACCGCGTAGATACCTAGATAAATACATATTTACGGATTTACACGAAATCTTTTTATGTGATTTTCTGCATCTACTACAGGAGTGGATCTTAAGGTTAAAAGATAACCACGTGATGAACCAGATTCGATAGATATATTGGACTCTAGTACAAATCCAACAGTTGTAGCAGGTGAACAACAAATTCACCTGCACAGTCGATTTTTGGCTTGACAGTATTGTGGCAGGCTTTATCACAGAATTTGTGGTAGACATAACAAAGTCATATAGCACAACTGAGCAAGAGTTCCTACGAGGACCCAGAGGAAGGTACATTTGATCACTATATACTTCTATTAAGATACTTCTATATAACAAAGGTGTAATGACAATGGAATCAGACAACTATATTTCCCTGCACGCATGGGGGAAGGGGGGAAACTCTTATAGAGACAGGAGGAATGGAAGGAGGGAAGGATAAAGAGAATAAGGAGAAGGAACCCTTGGACTTGATCTTGATGAATGACGACCAACTTAAGTGGATCTTTGCATCATCAGGAATGATGCATAGCGAAGCACCCTACCAATATAAGGTGAATACCAAGAAGAGAGTCGTAGCCAAGAGGGAGGGCTTGGACATCGATGAGGAAGAGGTAGAGGATCTCCAAGATGTGGAGTAGATTGAGGAAATCCTACGTGCCACATATGAGAGGAAAACAAGAGGCCCAAGAATAGGAGGAGAAGGCAACCATCCCTTTCATATTATTGTCAGTGTGGAACCCATAAACCCATGTGCGACCAATACACCAAAGAGAACACCACCGTTTAGACAACCAAAGTTTGGAGGAATTTCAATAGCAGGGAATACATCTACACAAGGAGCAACAAATGGAGGAGACAGTTCAGGCAACCCTAGTCAAGTATCTACATCGCACAGAGGAGGGAGTAGCTCAGTATTTGGAATGATAGGGCACGATCTTACTATCAAATTACCATATTTTCGAGGAGAAGCAACAAAAGACCCTAAGAAGCATTTGTTCATTTGCGCAAAGATCTGGGAAGAAAAGAAGATCACTAATGAAGACACCAAACTCACATAGCTAGCGATCACACTAAGAGACTGCGCACTAGACTGGTACATGAGTCTAGACACGAACAGTGTTCCCAAGACGACAAGGACACTAGATGACATTAAGAAACTATTGATAAATGAGTTCCAGAAGTCGAGCTCAGAGGATCAGTAGATGAACGAGATGATTGAAATAAGACAAAAACCAAGCAAATCAGTATGGGAGATTGATCAAAGATTCAAGTGTTTAAAAGAAAAGTTAAAATACCTTATGACCGATATGCAGCATCAACACTTGTTTTTCAACTCAGTATTCCCACACTTAAATATCCATTACGATAACAAAATTTTCAGATGCAGGCAAAGGCTATGCAAGCAGCCTTGCAATTGGAAGAGAATCGGTACCAGTAGACAGACCTGGCCATCGAAGAACTGAAGGAGGATCTGAAGAACTTAACATTTCAGCTTAACCAGAACAAGAACAAGCTTAACCAGAACAAGAACAAGGACAAACGAGAAGTTGTTTGGTGCACCACCTAAAGGACAAAAGGACACCATGAGAATGAATGCCCAACATTCTCATAGTATGTGGCAATGGGGATGCCAAACCTGCTACCGTAGGGAGGATTATGGTGTGAAATATGCAAGTAACTGGGTCACGACCCTTACCATTGCACGATGATGCAGAAATACCAAACAGTCCCGAAGAAATCATATTGCACCTTTTGCAAGTCAGTTGGCCATGACGACAAAGATTGCATAACTATGGAGATGATGCGGGAAAGAACATCAAGCACATACATGGTACAGGCAAAAATGATGACTGGACAAGCAACACCACAGTTCAATCCAACCCCAACCCCATACAACACTGTGTAGCAGTAGTATAATATTGTGCCACAACCTTACAATAACATGCATCCGTAGTACAACCCGACACATCCCCAGTACAATACACATAGTATAATCAAGGACCACATTATAACGCGCCGTGAGGTGATCGCGCAACTTATAGAGGAGCAGGATGAGCCAGAGGAGGTTTCGGACGTGGCAGAGGACCAATCACATGTCACAATTGCCAACAACTAGGACATTATGCATGGGAGTGCCCACTACCACCAACGACCTGTATGTATTTTCATGCATCGGACCACGATACAGAGGAGTGTCCGACATTACTTGTAAAGATCCAAGAAAAAAGGAATCAAAATAACCAAAATGTTCAATGGATTTCAGCCAAAGCAAGGGATGACGGACGGAACATCAACATAGTCACTCAAGGAGGAACGAAAACAGGAAATGACGTAGTTCAATAGGAACCAACACAGAACCAATGGGTAAAGAAGAAAACTAACCCCAAGAAGTAGTTCAATGTGCATAAGGAGAAGAAGATCTTTACAGAAGCCCGACAAGAATTCCAGAAGGAGGACATAGCGCCCACTACACAGTAGAGCAAGGAAGCTCTGAAATACGAAATGTCGCCATCACATACCAATAGAATACAACCCAAGGAACAAGTAAGTAATATTAAATACTTTTTGCAATCATGCATAAAAATGTTAAGTGATCCTTCATCTATCAAAATATTGCAAAACATCCTAGAAAAATGTAGTAGCAAGACAGAACAGAAGCCAGAATTGAAAACTGCCAACCACCTACACACAAGAAGAAGAACAAGTAGGGAATTTATACTAAATTCTAACATTGGGGATTTCAATATGGGAGATATTATACTAGATCTAGGAACTGAAGTGAATGTACTACCAAAAGCTACATGGAAATGCATGGGAAAACCTACATTGAGATACTCAATTGTTCAATTAAAGCTAGCAAATCAACATAGAGTCCTACCAATAGGTAGACTGAAAGGATTGACAATAGATCTGGATGGTGTGCGCACTAAGGAAGACTTTGAAGTCATCAAAATAGTAGATGACACAACACCTTACCCGATGCTACTTGGTATGGATTGGGTGTTCGACAACCAGGCCATAATTAATTTAAAAACCAGAAAAATAACAATTGAGTCGGGGGACTACAGGGCCATATCCCCACTCGACCCATCAGAAGGTGAGAGGTTCATAGAACTCACTTATATGGATTTAGAAGAGATCAACTAGTTGTACAGAATGACTGCACGCGATGCAGACTATATAAACCCAACTATAGATGAGGTAATCAGTTGGTGGAGCATTAATTCATGCACAATAGACTCAGACACTGGGTTAGAAAAATGACAACAAAGACTACATGAAGTATCCACGATAAGGTGTGCCAGAATAGACCGTGCAGTAAGGTGGATTGGCACAAAAATCAGAGAATCACCCAGTTTTCATGGGCTAAATGATTTGGAAACTTTCTTGACACAATATGAAGATGAAGTATTAGAAAACCAGATATTGCTAGCACTAGATTTATCACTAAAGGCTACACCCACAAGGTGGTGGGGTATGCACAAAGAGACTATCACAGATTGGTACCAATGCAAACAATCACTGTGCATAAGGTTCAATGCAGAACATATATGTAACAAATGAAAGAAATATGATGGACTAGGCACACCAGAAGAACACTTGGAGGCATGTAAAATGCCGTGGAAAATGACGCCACTGGAGGAATGGTCTCACCACTTCATTCATACTTTAGAGGGCATACTAGTGAATTGGTATATGAACCATGAAATGCATAAAGGAACCAAGACATGGGCAACACTCCAACAGAACTTTACAATCACTTTCTCATTCGAGCATGAGAACCCCAACATAGATGCGGCCCTGAAATTGATCAGAAACGTCATATTCATTGAAGAACCGGAAGTGGAAGTTATCATAGAGGTATAATGGCAGAATAAGAAGACAGTTAAGGAACTACTGTCATGCTACCATGTACAGGAGGAAGCACCAGATGAAGATGATCTGTGTGATATTTAGATCGAAGAAATCGAAGGTGAGAGAGATGTGGAAGGACCACCCTTAGAGTCAGAGGTCATCTCTACACCAATCAAGATAAAGAAGGTTAACATAGGGACTATCGAGCAGCCCAAAATGGCCAGTATTGGAGATTACTGGAACGAACAGACACTAGAAAGAATCACAAAATTGTTGCGCAAATACAACGACCTTTTTCCCACAACCTTTAAAGAGATGAAAGGAATATCTGGAGAATTGGGAGAAATGAAGATACCACTCATATATGATGCGAGACCTATTAAACAAGGACCATATAGAATGAACCCCATCCATAAACAGAAATTTAAAGACGATATCGACAGGATGCTCGAGGTCGGCATCATCAAACTAGTCCAAGAATCAGAATGGATAAGCCCGATGGTAGTACAGGACAAGAAACAGGGAAGAGGGATCTAGATATGCATCGAATTGAGGAAGTTGAACGATGCATGCCTGCACGACCCATTCCCCACACCATTCACAGATGAAGTACTCGAGAACGTAGGAGGCCACGAAGCCTACTCATTCACCGATGGATTCTTAGGATATCATCAGATTAAGATAACATAGGAGGATAGACACAAGACCACGTTTGCGACATAATGGGGATCTTATCAGTATACAGTCATGTCGTTCGGACTGAAGAATTACCTACGATATTCTTTAGAGTAGTCATCGTAGCATTTAAGGAATTCATCCACCAATTTATCGAGGTATACCTAGATGATTGGATGGTTTATAGCCTGTTGAAAAACCATGTGGAACTTTTATGACTAATGTTAGAACGATGCAGACAGTGCCAAATATCATTGAATATCAATAAATGCATATTTGGAACACCATTCGGGATACTATTGGGACACATAGTATGCAAACAGGGTTTGCTAGTAGATCTGGCCAAAATCGCAGTCATTGTTAACCTACCAGCACCAAAAACAGTCTGCCAACTAAGAGCAATGTTAGGACACACAGGATACTACGGGAAATTTATCAAAGGCTATGCACAGATCACAACACCAATGGAAAAATTGTTAAGAAATGATACAAAGTACTAATGGAATGACGAATGTCAACATGGTCTGGATACCTTGAAGAAAAAAATGGTTACTGCACCTATATTAGTATTTCGAGATTGGGAAAAGACATTCCATGTTCATGTTGATGCATCAACAATAGCACTCGGAGATATCTTAGCACAACCAGGAGTAGGAGACTTGGATGGGGTAAAATCCGCATCAGTAAAAGATTGCAGCGCATAGACAACTGCACATTTTCTGTTTGAATAGGTAATTACTAGATTTGGGTGCCCAAGAATTTTGATGAGCGACCAAGGAATGCACTTCATAAACAACACCATTTGAGCGATGCTTGAAGAGTTTGAAGTTCATCACCAAAAAATCACACCGTATCATCCACAGGAAAATGGCATGGTAGAATCCTTCAACAAAATTCTAGAGAATGCCTTGACAAAGATATGTAACGCCAACAGGGATGATTGGGACCTCAAAGTACCAGCAGTATTATGGGCGTAAAGAAATACATGCAAAAAGTTGACATACCACACACCATTCAAACTAATCTATGGTCAAGAAGTAGTAGTGTCGTTAGAATTTTTAATACCCAGTCTACATGTAGCAGCTATCACACACATGACAGAACAAGGCACACCACAGGAAATACTGAATCAATTACTGTCAATTGAGGAAGACTGAATCTTGGCAGGGTTCCATCAACAAGTAGAAAAAGCATAAGAAAAAGCTTGGCATGACCGTCACATCAAGAGGAAAACGTTCAAGGAAGGAGATCTAGTATAGCTCTATGATAGTAAATCGTTGCATCACCAAGGAAAGATGAGAATGCATTGGCTAGGACCATACGTGGTAAAATCTCTCATGGACGGAGGAGATGTACAGTTAATAGATATAGTAGGCATAGAACTCAGAGGAATTATAAATGGGATCCAGCTGAAGCTGTACAAGGATAGTTGACCACTCACCGTGCAGTGAAAAAAAAAAAAACCAGAAAATAGCCTAAAATAGGACACAACAGCAGCGGTGCAAGAACCTCATAAAAAAGAAGAAGAAACCCATTAGGAAATACCATTGGAACATACTGAAGTAGTCGTGGAAGTGAATGGAACGACACATCATCTGGGAGCAGAGGAGGAACCAGACGAGACACAAGCACTTGACTTAGGTCACCCAACTGAGGAGACCACTGGAAATACCTAGGCTTGGCCATAGTGGATGACAGGGAATCAACCAGGAGTTGTTGAAACTTCGAGCCACCTAACACAGTGGGAGGACCGAGTTCATATACCGATCTCACCTCAAAAGAAACTAGTTGTATAGATTGTGCTACCTCGCATACCTGAGGGAGTACAGGTGGAACCACAACTATTGGGTCACATCGAGAAGCTCAAGTATTCCAACCATGGAATAGAATATGAAACCAAATATCCAGAGCTTTCACCATAGGTCTTTATGTAAAAAATATTCATGAACCAAATCGGGGAAACCATCACTCAGCCACACCAGTGGGCAACTAGACTGGACATAACAGGAATTCTAGGATTGTTGAAGATACCACACTTTGGCAGAGGCCAATATGCGTTGGCATGTGTCAAGAAACTATTAGCAGTTATGCATGGAGGGGATGTATGGCTAGAAAAACCCATCCCCATAAATGTCGAACTTATCATGCAGATAACAAGACTTCCCACCTAGGGTATGGATCCCACGCTGATTCTGGATGATAAGTCCAAGGAAAAAACATTGGTAGAAGAGATGAAGAAGAAATACGGCACCAATAGGGGAACAAGAGGAATTATAATCAAATGGATCAACAATGTCTTGACGTAATTGCGCATAAAAATATTATCCTGCAAACTGCTAAGAAAATGCCGCAAAGACGAAGTATCGGTAGGAGTCATTGTTGTTGCAGCTCAGTGCGTAGAAGGAACCTCCATGAGTTGGGTGCCATACCTATAAAACTTGTTCCAAGTAGACTGCAAATATGCACAGGACACAGGTATGGAATTCCATTACTCATGGCTAATCACTCTCATAGATTTCATGGGATGGCGAGAACTAGAACACATTGTCTTTTGTACCACACCACAGGAAGGAGGAGTAAGATATCACGTCCTGAGATCCGCACCACTAGCCAAGCATAAGAGGAAGAATGGAATCATATTCGAAGCTTACCTACGGAAGATACAGGAAGTCATAAGCCGAGCATGAAGAATAACACCATAGGCTGTCGCACGATACGGGGGCATCACCAATTTCTGGGCTAGGTGACAAGCCATGTGGATACAACCAAGGCAGGACCCAGATAAATAGTGGCTATAGATGCACTATTGCGTCATTGAGGGTGATATCGACATGATCTTCAGTGAATGACCTGATGAATGGAGGAGTCTAACTATACCCAGAGAAGTACTGGGACAAACAACAAAAGGAGGAGCTACGCAGGCGGAAACAAAGCCTCCAAAAATCCTAGTACACAAGAAATGAAGAATGGACCAAACCAAGTCAAATCTAGCAGAGGACGGCTCAGAATAGCTAAGGACCTAGAAGGGGAGGAAAGAAACCACTCATCCAACCAATGGACAATGGAAATCGGCTGAGGGAGCATAGGAAACTGCATCGAACCCCATCACACAGGAACCGGGGGGAACTAAGAGACCAACAGTATAGGAAGCAGGAGCGCACAATAAAATGAAGGCACAATGACCACCACCGAACTATACAATCACGGAGGATGATGGTGAGATGATTTCCAGAATGGTCCAAGATTGCCTTGCAGAGGATTTTGATCATGCAGAGCACCAGAGGGATAAACTGCAGAAGGAGCTGACAGAAATGGGACAACTCCTTAAGAAACTTGGGGAAGCCCAGATCATGAGTAGCAGTAGAGGAATATATCCATAGATCACATAGACCATAGAAAGGGTGGAGGTAGAAGAATGTGACCCAGTTCTTTCGATCCCACACACACATTACACGGTCTACATAAAGCCTAGCATGCTACGAATGGATGAAATTGTGGGACAGACAGCACTGAGGGATTTGGATCATATCCAATTGGTCTTGACACAGATTCCATCAAGAGAATTATACAAACTACAGGTTAGCGTCGACTATGAGATGCAGTCGCAAGAACATAAAAACTTATTTGAGCTACAAAAGAAACAAAGAAGCGGGAAGTGCTGGAAACAGTTTGTGCACAGGCTAAATCAAAAACTCGGGAGTAGGAACGCAGAAACGAGATGAAATGAAAAGTTGAAGAAGTTTTTTGGAAACTTCCCACCATTGCGCAAGGAAATGAACTCCCAGCCACAGAAAAGATTGACCAGATTTCACAGGCAATTGATTAGTATCATAAGGAGATCGAGACTCTTTGTGGACAAATTAGACTGACAACTCCACCAGCAGTGAAGGAGCAAAGGAAGCAGGAAGAAACAATGCAACTTCAGAAGCTAGATAAATAGGTTAGCATGACAACTGACTTGCTGGATAAAGTAGCAAAACTTTGGACAAGGATGGAAGAGGATCCACAGGTCCAACACTAGGACAAGGAGAAGGACAGGATCAATGCAATGATCCAGGAACTCAAGCAGTGACATAAGACCATGCCAATTCTAGAATGGGTCAAAGGAATGCATGAGTTGAAGAATATGTAGGCATAAATTATCACTGTGCAAACACAGAAACAAGAGCGTCAGGCTCAATTAGAACCGTTGCAGGAACGGGTAGTAGAAGTACTTGCATAGGTAGAAGAAGCCAGAACACAGACATCACAGACTCAACTAGAATGCACAGGACCGATGAGTGAGGAATTGGTAGCTCAGACAGTTGACACCATCAAGGAGAGAACTGCGCATGCACTAACAAAAGCAACAGAGTTGCAGGAAAAGTTCCAGACGATCACCAAGGAGATCGAGGAAGCATAGAGAAATTAGGTGACTCGGGATGAGTCACATTTAAGTGGTGGGGGACTGTTGGCACCAGGTCGAAGTGGAAAGAAGAACGATCAAGGGAAAGAAAGCTTGCAAAAAATTGAAGTAACAACTGGCAAAGGAACAACATGCGCGCATGCAAGAAAGCGTTCACAAAGGAAAGCGACAACTGGAGGAAGAACAACACGCTCATGGGAGAAAGACCTAACTTAAGAAGAGTTAGGGTTTTGGTAATATTTTGTAAATGGATGAAGAGCCCAAAATGTATAAATATAGATACAAAGTATCATATAGGGTTGATTTGTTGTTGATTGTTGGTTTTTGTTATTGTTAATGTTGTTGAGAGTCGAGATTCGAGGGTTAGGTTTTGGAGTTAAGTTTTGGAGACTGTAACCATGTAGGAGCATAGGCGATATGTAATGTTTTTAGCTGTACGAACCAATTTTGTAAGCCTTTGAGCAAAGGAGATACGAGGGAAGGTAGAGCTAAGGATTAGACCACAGGTTATGGAGCCTGGTGCAATCTAGTTCGCCTCCCAATGATCTTACCCAGTTTTTTGGAGGATTGTAAGTGCACGACTTTCGAAATTGCAGAACTACCATAATAAAAGAGCCAAGAGCCAATTCTTTGTGGACGTGGCCCAAGAGGGGGTGAACCACAATAATACTTGTGTAAAGTGTTGAATTTATGCATGTCTCTACTTTCTTTTAGCAGTTAATGGTTAAGTTTGATGAATGAGTTAATACATTGTTAGGAATTTGTTTATACTTTGTTGGAATTAAGTGGTGAAATATACATATGTGATTTCAAGGAATAAGTAGATTACAATAATGACTTGTGGTATAGGGCCTTAATCAAGAAACCCCTTGCTCAAAGTGTGTGGGGAACGAAGGACAGTTGGAAGGGACCTTACGACATCAAGGCCATGGTTGTAATCTCTCTTTCACATTTAATATGATACAGTAATATGATTCTTTCCCATAAAGTTAGTTTCACTTTATTGTATAGCTCCTTGATCATATACATAGATTGACTGTTGAATAGATTGTGCGTTCTTCACTTTGGTCGGTTTGTATTGTTTTGGTCTTGACTGTACGAGAGCACTGGAGCGAAGCGGGAGCAACAAAGACCAAAGGAAGCGATCATAAGGTATGTTCTTTGTTGTTGCCTCCTAGTACATTCAATAGTTAAAATCTAGGGAAAGAGTATTATTCTGTCCTGCTTTGTTCTAGATCCAGGTGGATCTAGGGAGATCGGTTAGTGTCCACACCTACGGATTTATCCAATAACAAAATTGGTGACTCGACTGGGGAACAGAGTGTTTCCTAGTTAGTCTAGTTTCCCTTGCTTTGATTTCTTGTTTTCTGGTCTCTGAGTCTGTGGGAGATCCATCAAGACTCTCTGGATTTGAAAGTTCACTCAAAATTTTTGTCCTTTTTCCAAATTTTGTGTTTACAAACATTCCCGCAT
>SNQJ01S0229213.1:0-14376 GCA_010110895.2 Picea sitchensis
AGGGAAGCCCTTACTAAGGTGACAATGTAGGTTCTTCCATAGTTATGCAAGATTTGGGAGTCTTGTGTTGGGATTTGCATAAGTACAAATCCTACGATAACAATATCAATTGGAGGATAATGGATTTCTTATCTATAAAAATAGAAATCATATTTCTAATTCTTCAAATTTGAGAAGAATTGTCATGGATGGGATATATAAAATGCCATATTTTTGACATCCAAGCTACCAAAAAATAATCGCTACAGGAAGAAAACAATACTTTTGGCCTGGGATGAAGAAAGATGGTTTTGAATACATTGCCAGAGGTATAAAATGCTAGCAAGTTAAGGCTGAACATCAACACCCAATAAGTTTATTACAACCTTTTCTAATTCTATAATGGAAATGGGAAGTAGGAACCATGGATTTTATTACCGGGTTAACAACTACATCAAGACATCATGATCCTCTCATGGCTGTAATGGGTAAATGATCTAAAGTAGCACACAATTGGTTGTATTCCTCTTGAGTTTTAATTAGACTTTCATTGTTTTCTTTGAAATTTTATAATTCCACTCCTAGACTTCTCATAGTATTTGCAATATTAAGAGGAGTCACCTAATCCCTATGTCCATTAGACTCTATCTTTGCATTTCCATCTTGGATATTTTCACCCATTGCATTTGTTTCAAATTCATAAGAGTCGTGTGCATCATTCATGATGTAGTTTTCTTGACCCAACCAAGACCAAGATGTTAACTCAACTATCTTGAATTGTGGCCTCTAATTTTCTCTAAAATTATAGAGAATTTATTTTTCATGCATTTTTGAAACTACTCATATTGACAATTTTTATCAAATCAAGGATACATGCTTCTTTCTTCCCAAATTTTGGAGGACTAGGAAGTGCTTGTTTGGAATATAAAAAACTAGGCCTATCCTCTTATGGATTATCATTCCAATGGTTTCACTTGTGCTGAATTCTCAGGATTGAGCTAAAATTTATAGTAATCTTATGCTCTTGTCACTTTATGCATTAGTTTGGAATTGTCAGCATTGCAATTTTCACACTTTTTCCAAACTTAAATTGCAAAAACTATTATATTTCAAACAATAATGACCTGCAAAATTTTCACTAGGACAAACTTGTTTAGATTGCTAAAAATATCAAATGTTAGCTTCGAAATTTTTTCCACAATTGCAATTTCATGTCATTTTCCCTCCATTTACAGTTTCCAAAACTGTCAAAAAGTGCCCTGAAATAATGGATTTTCCCTATTTTTCCAACCTTAAATCCAACCCCTTAGAATATTCCTAAATGTTGAACTAGGTTTTCTCCTGCTTGCTCATATTCCAGTGTTAAAATTTCATCATTAACATGGTTGTTGATAGTGAGTATGCTCCTACTCTCTGAAAACTAATAATTTGCAATTTTTTGGTATTTCAGAGATGAAATTCAATATGACCCTCATCGGATTTTTTGTATCCCTTTCCATTGCGAACTTACTCCTGAAATTTTACCTTCAATGGATTTCACTTAGCCAATTTATGCCCAAAACAAGATTTTGGCTCTAGACTTTGTTTTTTAACATAATTTTTCTTTTGCTGAAGTGGAATGACACTTGTGTTCAAATGTGGCAATGGTGTCCATGTGTCATTACCTGTGAATTTCATGTCACCTTTCTTCATGTCAATGTGGCCCTTGTCGATTCTCTATAAGGGATATTTGTGGCAGTTGCACTGCAATTTTTAACACTAGTGAAGAAGAATCTTCAGAGTCAATCTTGACCGTTGATATAATCCATTCATGGATTTTGATCTCCTTTTTTTACAATAATGTTGTAGGACAATCTCCATCGTTGATATACTTCCTCGATTATATTTGAGTCATTAGGAACATTTCCATAACTTTGAAATCTTTCTGAACTTGAATCTCGCGAGAGCCTGTCGACAGTCGTTCTGATTTGCCAATGACATCTCAGTTGTTCATGACATTTCCAAAATACTGAAATCCCAATGAGCTAGAATCTTGTGAGAGCCCTTTGACTGACAATCTCATTCGTCAAGGGAATCTCATTCGCCAAGGGAATCTCTATTGTCCATGGTGACTTATCCCATTGAGCCTCCTCTCTCATAGATTCTCTGTGATGACTTATCAACCGTCGATTTGATTTTCCCAATTTAACCTAGGTCATATGCAACATTCCTATTACCCCCAAACAGAATCGCGACCCCATTATTTGGAAATTAAATCTTCTATCATATAACACAATTAGGCACTTCCACATATTTTGTAAGTTGTCAAATTTTTCATAAAGCCAAATTCTACATTCATGAATTTAATTAGTTTCACTTCCATAACTAATCCAAATGATTTTAATAATACTCCAATATGAGAATTTAAGCCATCAATCTAACCATGGAAGGCTTCCACCATTTTTTTTGTCTCCAAATTATTTTCATTGGGACATTTTGTCAAACACTTGACATGAAACCTACAAATTCTTCCTGTAGAGTTTAATTTTAGCCCATACATCTCTAGTGTTGTAACCAATGGCTCTTACAGATCTAATATTGAAACTGAAAGCTCTAATAACATGGATTTTTTGTCCAAATATAGGCCAATGTTGTAACACAAACTTTGATACCACAATATAACATCCCATCTAGTAAACCAACTACAAGATGGGTAGCTACGACAACATGATTCTAAATTCTGACCCACATAGGACAAATATTCATAATAAAAACTAATCAAGCCTCATAGGAAGGGACATAATTTAATATAATGCATCTGCAGGTGTGAAGAATTAAAATGTAGTGGAAATAACAAACATATCACACACAACATGCATTATACAATGATTTTCATAACATAAAATAAACATAAATTTTTCATCTTCATAGACAAAAATAAGGCACTTATATTTTAATTAAATAAAGTACAAGAAACTGACTGCCCGAGAGTAATTTTCAACCCAACTGTAGGCATCTAATGTATATACTTCCCCCAAGCCAGGCTATGAGGCCACTTGAGTGAAGGAAACAAGCTACTAGCTCCTCTCTTTCTCAGTGAACTAAGGAACAAAGGTCTAGTAGTCTCTTGAAGATAGAATTGTTATATAACCCCGAAAATAGAGCTCAAAAAAATACTTTTGCATAGGGTCCATGTTGGTGAAGTGAGTGGGCTATAAGTCCCTCTTTGACAGATCAACACGAGATAAAGTGGTTGGCTTGGGAAAGAGAGGAGCCAATATCTTGTTTATTTCACCTTGGTGGCTTCATAGCCTGGCTTGGGGGTGGTATCTACAGTAGATTCCTATGGTTGGGTGGGAAATTTCTCTTATGTAGCCAATTTTTTGGACCTTCTTCAATTCAAAGATAAGTCTCTTATTATTGTTTATGAATATGAAAAATTTATGTTTATTTTATGTTCTAAAAATAATTGTATAATGCATTCAGTGTGTGATATGTTTGTTATTTCCACTACATTTTAATTCTTCACACCTACACATGCATTGTATTAAATTGTGTCCCTTCAAGGGAGGCTTAATTAGTTGTTATTATGAATATTTGGCCTTTGTTGGTTACAATTTGGAATCCCATGGCCATAGCTACCCATCCTGTGGTTGGTTTATGTAATGTCCCTAGCTAGGATAGACATAAATAATATGTTTGTTGTACAAAATTATTGTTTCTCTATGTTTAATTTTGTCAAACAATTGGCATTACAATTAATTTATGCTACAAATATACTGCATATATCCCAACAATGGTTATTCTGTCAAGCATATTGCATGCACCCATATTAGGCCAGCAGAAAGTGCACCCCTCTTTCTCAAGATGAGGGGGCACTCCTTAATTAGTATTGTAGTTAGTGTGGTAGTTAGTCTTATATATTTCTATTGTAGACAGTAGTTCGCTTCATTACTTTCCGCTGCAAGCATTTAGTGTGCTTTTAGCAAATATTGTTGTAAGCATTTAGTTAGTTGTTGCAACTTCTATTGTAATCAACTAATAACAAGAAGGAAAAAGTTGCATTGCTTATAAAAGGCACTCCTCTCTCACTCAAGGAAATGTGATGGTTATTTGTTGTTCTAATTCTTCTCAATTTTCGTGTATATTCTATTTTCTCCACTCCGCGCTATCTAATTTCTATTCTTCATTGTGCATTTTAGTTTTTTGTGTGTTTTCAAATCTGAATTGCAAATCAATTGGTACCAGATCCTGGATCCAAGTCAACTTTTGCTTAGCCATGTAATTCAGAAGAGAGGCCTTCCAACACCCATGCAACTTGATACACGCTTCCAATTACCAAAGTTTGCGGGCCAAATGAATGGCGACTCTTGGCTTCATACTCTTTCCACATACTTTCGTACATGTCCTAAGATGATAGAAGACGTGAAGCTTCATATTGTCGGTCTGCAACTCAAGGGAATTGCGTAGACATGATGGGACACTCAGGTGGAGAATTATTCCTGGGTCATGGACATAGGTGACATGGTCGAGACACATACACCACATATTATGATGTGGGCGGGATTTTTTGAGGCACTCAGAGACCGCTTCTATCCCCCGGGATATCGACATAAGCTCCTTGACAAATGGTTGCAACTCCAAAAACTCACCCATCAGTCAGTATAGAGCTACATAGATGTCTTCTGCAAGTTGTGCATCCGGCTACACATTTCAGATCCAGAAGAGGTATTGATTGTCAAATTTAATTCTGGTTTATTAACAATTTTTCATCATGAAGTTAATTTGTTTGAGTCTCCTTCCTTGGACAAGGCCTTTCTTTGGGCCTTGGCTGTGGAATGTAAAGTGGCTCCACAAATATGCTCTCCCCCAATCTGATATGGTTCTTCTAATGCTAGTCCTTCACATACTGAGCATTCCCTAGTTTCCTGTGCTTCCCCATCAAACACATAGAAATGCACCCTGGTGTAACTTTCATAAGACCAACTTGCATGCATTTGCAGACTATCGGGCACTTAAGAACATTCACATCAACCATACTCTATTTGCATAGGTCTCTCAACCAGATTCCCCTGACCATCTTGAAGTAGTCTCTCTCGATAATCCTACCGAAGTGGACCCTGCTCTGATCCTGATGACCACTAATAAACTAGACATCTCTAATATACCTTTGTTTACACATAATTGTTAGATTAAGCATGAGTTGGATACTCTCATATTGGATAATGGAAGCCAAAAGAACCTCGTGGCGCAGAACTTGGTCACACCCCTGAACCTCCCCACTACTCCGCACCCGACCCCATACCAGCTTGGTTGGGTACAAAAGGAAGGCCCTCATCTCATTGTTTCCCAATATTGTGTGGTTACCGTTTCCATTGGCCCTTTCTGAGATGTCGTGGTGTGTGATGTCTCTCCTCTTTATTGTGTCGATTTTTTACTTGGCATTCCCTACCAACATGCCCAAAACACTATCTATCATGCTAAATCTAATCAATACCACTTGCAACATGAGGGGAACACCTATGTGCTTACTTCTTCTGCTCTTAAATCCAACCAATCTATTACTAACCACATGACCATTAATCAATAAAGTTTGAACCAATGTGTCTCTTTGAGCTTAGTTTTCCCCATTAACCCAGGGAACCAAAATAACCCTATACCACCTTCCATGGATCCCTTGCTCCAAGAATTTGCAGATGTCTTCACACAACCCACGAAACTTCCCCCATATCGCTCTAATGAGATCACACTTGATCTATTTCCTAGTGCTTCTTTTCTTGACACCCTATCCTATCACATCACTCCCTGAGAGGCCACTGATATTGAACATCCAATTGGTCAACTTTTGAACTTAGGCCATATTCCACCTTCATTGTCTCCATGTGCATCCCCTGCCTTTGTTATCCCAAGCAAGGATGATTCTGAATGACACCTACTAACCCACTACCGTACCCTTGATAAATCCAATGTTAAAACCCACTAACTCCTACCCCAGATTGAGGAATTGTTGGACCACTTACAAGGGGATTATTCCTTCACACATACAGATTTGATAGTTGGCTACCATCAAGTTTGCATGAATGCAGCAAGTCATTTGGGTAAACACGTGATCATTTTTCTTTATGATATCTTTTTCTTTAGTAATTCTTGGGAAAAACATCTTCAACACGTCTACAGCATCCTCGATCTACTGTGGGCACGTACACTTCAGGAAAAGAAATCCTATGTTGGACACACATCAGTTCCACATTTCAGACTCATACTAGACATAATAGGGGGTCAATCAAATCCATCTTGGGTACAGGTTTTGGCACAATGGCCAACACACTCTAATTCCCATGACCTCAATATGTTTTTTTGAAAGGTTGGGCACCACTTTGCTCAACTTCCGCCTGCATTATACTCTGCACAGGTTCTTCGTTTGACAGATAGGCATCAACCCTTTGATATTAAGAAGGATGCATTTAACTTCACCATTAGGGTGGTACTAAACATGGAGGTCATTCGATGGCATTCCATTCAGAGTCCCTTGCTCCTTCTGGCTCGACACATCACCAATAGGAACATCAGTCAACTCAACGTTTTATCCATATGTTGACTTAGCGCTATACTCAGGAAGCAACTTCCTTACGAGCAACCCAAGACCGTGTGAAATAGAGGCATGATAAGAAGTGCACACCATTGTTATTTTAGTTAGGAGATCATGTATGGATCTTGCTAGACAAGTACAAATTCAAATTCCAACAACATTTGCAGCGCAATTTACCTCATTTGATGGCAGAAGCAAGGACGCTTCTGGATCTAAAAAAGGAGGAAATGGGCCACTAGGAAGTGCACCCCACTTCATTGGCCACTCAGGATGAGGGCACACTCATTATTTAGTATTGTATTTAGTGTGGTAGTTAGTTTCAAATATTTATATTGTAGATAGTAGTTCGCTTCAGTATTTTTCGCTACAAGCATTTAGTGTGCTTTTAGCAATTATCGTTGTAAGCATTTAGTTAGTTGTTACAACTTCTATTGTAATAAACTAATAACGAGAAAGAAAAAGTTTCCTTTCTTATCAAATGTGCTCCTCTCTCACTCAAGGGAATGTGATGGTTATTTTATGTTCTAATTCTTCTCCATTTTCGTGTATATTCTATTTTCTCCGCTCTGTGTTATCTAATATATGTTCTTCATTGCGCATTTTAGTTTTCTCTGTGTTTTCATATCTGAATTGCAGATCACATATACATCAGAAAATAGAGTAGATAATCAAAGCACTTTATTATGGATGGAACCCCAAAATATCACAACAATAAAATCTTCTAATGGTTGTAATAAAAACTTTAGTAAATAACCAAAACATATAGATCCTATTGGCTGCAAATGGAAACTGCACAATACTACCCACACAAGAGACAAAGAGAAACCTGGAAATGAATGTCAAATCTCCTCAAGAGAGGAAGCCAACTGCTCTGAGGCTCTCGTAGCCCCATGAAATCTCCTTCATACACCATGACTCAACAAAATAGTCCCTTGGCCTTTCTTAGATCCCCACTGCTCTGCTCAAATAACCCTTGTCTCTTCTCCTAAATGGGTCGTGACATGTCCAAAATCCCTCACGACTTCTCTTGTGCTCATGGTTCTATAGAAGAGGGGGTTTCGACCCCTACAAGACCCCATAGAACCTCCTAACCTCATGGCCTGCAAACAAAGGTGGGTCGACCCTCCAAGGAAACCCTCCACGAGTTTCCCAAACTCCTTGAGTCCTGACAAAGCCTCACGGTTTCCTCCTACTGCCACAAGTCTGCAACAATGTATTGATCCTCCAAGGTAGCCCAAAAATCCTCCAAACAAATCGTTGCAATATTGAAGATAACCACAACTAAATATCCAATGGGAATCCTAGGTGGAATCCCTCTCTTTGTCCAACTAGGGTGGGTATTGCACCACTGAAGCAAGCCTAACAATGGTGGAAGGGTTTTTCTAAACCCTAACGAAACAATGGCTCCAAGAGCACTCCAAAATGAGAGATCAAATCATAATACTAAAGTGAGGGGCTATCCCTCCTTTTATTCTTCCTCTGAGCCTTATATATATTTATCTTTTTGACCAAATCAAACCCTTACCTTATTTTCCCTCCAATATTCACTTAAACATTAAAAATCACTTTTTAATGTTTAAGTAATTAATTTTTTTTTTAATGTCACTTTAGGATTTTGTCATGTTTTAACCTAGTGACACTAAATAAATCCCCATGACTCCCTTTTTCTGCTGACTATGGCCTATGAGAGTCATATAGGATACTCAGTCATCCTCTGTCATGATCAATTGGAAGGGGACATTACAGTCATCCCTTCTCGAGAGTGCTTGTCCTCAAGCAACTCCAAATCGGGGTGTTGTAAGATCTTCTCTCCTTCCCAAGTAGGATCCTCTACGGGAAAACCTCTCCATATGACCAGGTACTCTTGAATGACTCTTCTCCTCAACTTCCTCTCTCTTAAATCAACAATCCTCTTAGGAGTTAGAACCAACTTCCCTTCCTCATCTAGTGGAGGAAGATCTGTCGAAGTGGTGACTTGTTTTCCCAATGCCTTCTTGAGGCAAGATACATGGAAGACATTGTGGATCCTGCTACCCTCTGGCAGCTCCAACCCATATTCTACCTCCACGACTCTCTTGATCACTCTGTAGGGTTCATAGAAATGAGACTTCAACTTCTTTGCACATCTCTTCTTCAGTGAATACTACCTGTGTTAGCACTTAATAGTTTTCTAGGTTGTAGGAGAAAACCATCAAGGTAACCATTTCAGACCAAAATTTTGACTGAAAGTTGGCCCTTTCATTCAGAGAAGGCTCTCTCTGCAATTCTTCTACCCAATGTCACTTCAATACTAGCTTGATATGAAGCTCAATGACCGGATTTTCTGTAAAGTAAGGGTCTTGGGTTTATGAGTGGTTGAACAAGAATCAAAGAAAAGATATGGGCATGAAGTCATGAGTTTGAAGCTCAAAGGTAAAGGTAAACAACGGTTTGTAAGTAGTTCAACAACAAAGGAAAGATAAGCAGTGTTTTCAAAACATAAAGCTTATGTGATGCAGTACAAGAGAAAAAGAAAAACATATTTGAATATGAAGCATCGCTTAAGATGAATTTCACATCCAACTTTAGAGAAATAAAAATAAATTGTTCATAGCATTATTGAAAATGAGTTTTGAATCACTCTAATGCAATGAAAAATGAAAACATGGACATTCATATGATAACAAAGATAAGGAAACATGAACATGAAAGGAAACCACACTTTTGAAAACACTTGACATAGGAATCTTTGCTGCAGAAAATGTTTAGTACTTATTTATTGATCCATTTCCATTAAGCAAAAAAAAAAAACAGAGCATGAAGATAGCTTACTTCTCCCTTTGGTCGAACCTGGAAAAAATTAAATCAATTTAAAAGGGTGGATCAACAAGAAATCAAAATAAAGAGGGAAATATTCTAACTGTAGATCAGTGGTCTACCATTGGGCATGGAGTCAATACCACTATGCAGATTGAAGGAAATCAAGATAAATATCAAGTTAAGAGCTTATATGGTGATGATTAGAAGAAAGGAATGTGAACAAAATAAGAAAGTCTACTAAACATAGATCCTCTCTGTCTAATGGATTGAAAAATGCTTGAACAAAAACAATGATTAACATGCCATCTACAATAGATCCTTTGCTGCTCAGGGATCCATTAATCAAAGGAAACCTTTGATCCTCAAAACCTGCAATATATTCAATCAAGAAGATAACAAGAAATGGTAAAACAAAGAAGACAAACTAATAAATAAATCTCATGAATCTTAATGGAAAAAATGTTGGTTACAAACATGCCCTCAGGCTTACAAATCAACAGCTAAAAATGCTCCTCAATATTTCTCCTCTCTTGGATCATGAATCCAACCCCTTTCTCATCAAAAACCCTTTCATTTATAGTGAATAATCTCTATCTACCCTAAGGAGGTCGAAACCAAGGAGCTACATAGGATCCTCCTCCATTTAGGAGTCTTGTTACAAAAGATTCCAACAAAAGCCTAACAAATTCCTATTTTTTTGGGATTTTGTCTATGATGATAAATGCCTTTTGAAATGGGTCATCCTGGTTGATCTGGAGATGGAACACATGTCCCTCATGTCCAACTAAATCCTAGGAGACCATTCAAACCTTCCTTGACAATTGGCAACCTCCAAACAAGGCGAATAATCAACAACTATGCAAAACATAGAGTTTGCAGCACACTGGAGTTTTAATTATATCTC
Organism: Picea sitchensis; assembly: GCA_010110895.2. Classification (NCBI taxonomy): domain Eukaryota; kingdom Viridiplantae; phylum Streptophyta; class Pinopsida; order Pinales; family Pinaceae; genus Picea; species Picea sitchensis. The sequence continues at coordinate 10,251 of SNQJ01S0229213.1, forward strand.
GTTAATTACATACTAGGTTAGGATGAAATTTGGTCAGCAAGTCAATGCCATTATCATTCTCCTCCACAAAAAAATTTAGAAAAACCCACATCACCTTTTTGGATTTATGATCAAATGTTTAGAAACAACTGCTACAGGAAATGAGTTCGTAGTGCCCCTGTCTGTCAGTTCGCAACACCAATAGGAAAAACCATCCAAAACCACTTTCTCGACCTTCAAATAGGATCACAACCCTCATGGAGTACCTGATGGTCCTGAGTTTGATGCTAGTATCTGTGAAATTTCCCGAGGGTGTCTACAAGTAGTCGAACCTCCAACTCTCCTCTTTAACCAGTTCACAATGCCAAAATCAAAATTAAGGGCGCACTTCAAGGAGACTATTGGACTACAATTCTATGTGCTAACATCTATCTCTATAGGGGATGGAGACATCCTTGTGAGGCTCCGAGAACATGCAGTTCCAGTGCCTTATCCATTCCATCTTTGCAATATGTACTTTGTCTATGCTTTGAGAGTACCTCTGATCATTTATTGAAAACCGAAAAACATTCAATGCAAACCAAATACTTGCATAACAAGCTTATTTATATACATTCCTACATTAGTCTATCCAATTGAGCTTCTTTTCTTAAGTATAATCATATTTCCAGTGAAGCCATGCAACCATTTGGCTAGTAAAACAAGTGTCTTGTATATTGCAGATGAAAGCATAAAAATAATATAACCTTTGCAGCAGAAAATTCATTAGTAGTTCATACTTACAACTACAAATTCTTATCAAATCCAAAACTGCAACATATGGGCCTTCTGAAAAATTGTATCCATTAAAACAACTATTGGATCTTGGATCTCATGGTGAAATTCTAGTTGGGACAACTCATGTACAAAATCAGTTACATTAAGTATTTTTCTATCCTATTGTTCTGAGCTAAAAGGAGCATAACTCAGGTTGATGAAATCCTCCAAATTAGCTACCATTGGATCAAGGACAACTATTTCTACATGTTGTTCCAGCTGAAGTTTGTTTTGTATCTGCATATTACCAGCTTCATGACTGCTGCCAATTTCATTTGTATGATTATTTGCTTCTATTCCAATTTCTTGGAAAAGTATATCACTTTGAAAAACACTGGAAACTGGTTGAGGAACGTGAGGAACAAATACACCTTCAACAATTCCTTCACCACTAGCACCTTGGTCTTTAAAATTGGTAGATCTTTTATATAAAAGATCAAATTCTATACAACATTCCTCATAAATCAGATCAACATAATACCTCTATCTGCAATAACCATTGAATGCATTATGAAAATCTTTCAATGAATGAATGCTAGCAACATGGAGGCTTATACACCACTCACGAGCATGTCCTTCCAAAGAAAATATGAACATTTTAATAAGAACATCCTCATGATCAATATTTAGCCTATGCATACACTCATGAAAATCCAACAAGTGCTCACCAGGATGATCATCCTCGTTTCCCCCAAACCTCGGAAGGCAAGGTTCCCATACTTCTCTATTAAATACAACATTTGGAAAACCAGGAATACAAGAGAAGTCACAAAATGCATACCTCTGAGCGAGGATCTTATCCATTTCAAAATAGTGGATTAACCAATAGATATATGAACAGTGGAGTCACCATGGTGAAAGATAAGCAATATAGAAGTGTCTAGCTTCAGTTCACCATCCAAAGCTAGATCTAATCATCATAGTTCACCTAGGGAAGGTGTCTTCATTGTCGTCCCCGACAACGGCACCAAGAATGTTAGCACTCAATAGTTTTCTAGGTTGTAGGAGAAAACCATCAAGGTAACCATTTCAGACCAAAATTTTGATTGAAAGCTGGCCCTTTCAGTCAGAGAAGGCTCTCTCTACAAGTCTACTACCCAATGTCACTTCAATGGCAACTTGATATGAACCTTAATGACCGGATTTTCTGTAAAGTAAGGGTTTTGGGTTTATGAGGGGTTGAACAAGAATCAAAGACAAGCTATGGGCATGGAGCCATGAGTTTGAAGCTCAAAGGTAAAGGTCAACAATGGTTTGTAAGCAATTCAGAAAGGCAAGATAGGAAGTGTTTTCAAAACATAAAGCTTATGTGATGTAGTAGAAGAGTAAAGAAAAATATATTTGAATATGAAGCATCGCTTTAGATGAATTTCACATCCAACTTTAGAGAAAGAAAAATAAAGTGTTCATAGCATTATTGCAAATGAGTTCTGAATCACTCTACTGCAATGAAAACTAAAAACATAGATATCCATATGATAACAAAGATAAATAAACATGAACGTGAAAGGAAAACACACTTTTGAAAACACCTGACATGGGAATCTTTGCTGTAGAAAATGCTTAGTACTTCTTTATTGATCCATTTCCATTAAGCACAAAAAACAAAATACAGAGCATGAAGATAGCTTATTTCTTCCTTTGGTCGAACCTGGAAAAAATTAAATCAATTTAAAAGGGTGGATCAAAAAGAAAACAAAAGAAAGAGGGAAACATTATGACTATAGATCAGTGGTCTACCATTGGGCATGGAGTCAACACCACTCTGCAGATTGAAGGAAATCAAGCTAAATATCAGGTTAAGAGCTTATATGATGATGATTAGAAGAAATGAATGTGAACAAAAGAAGAAAGTATACTAAACATAGATCCTCTCTGTAGAATAGATTGAAAAATACTTGAAGAAAAACAATGATTAACATGCCATCTACAACAGATCCTTTGCTGCTCATGGATCCATTAATCAAAGGCAGCCTTTGATCATCAAAACCTGTAATATATTCAATCGAGAATATAAAAAGAAATGGGAAAACAAAGAATACAAACTGATAAATAACTCTCATGAATCTTAATGGAAAAAATGTTGGTTACAAACAGACCCTCAAGCTTACACATCAAGAGCTAAAACTGCTCCTTAAGGTTTTTCCTCTCTTGGATCATAAATCCAACCCTTTTCTCATAAAAAATCCTTTCATTTATAGTGAATAATTTATATCTACCCGAAGGAGGTCGAAACCAAGGAGTTACATAGGATCCTCCTCCATTTAGGAGTCTTGTTACAGAAGATTCCAACAAAAGCCTAACAAATTCCTATTTTTTTGGGATTTTGTCTATGATGATAAATACCTTTTGAAACAGGTCATCCTGATTGATCTGGAGATGGAACACATGTCCCTCATGTTTGACTAACTCCTAGGAGACCATTCAAACCTTACTTGAAAAGTGGAAACCTCCAAACAAGGCGAATATCCAACAGAGAATATGCAATGCCAATTTGCAACGCACTGGTGTTTTAATTATATCTCTTTAATTACAAAATGGGTTAGGCTGAAATTTGGTCAGCAAGTCAATGCCATTATCATTCTCCTCCACAAACAATTTCAGAAAAACCCATATCGCATTTTTAGATTTATGATCAAATGTTTAGAAGCAACTGCAACATGAAATGAGTTCGCAGCACCTCTGTCTGCCAGTTCGCAGCGCCAAAAGGAAAAAACATCCAAAACCACTATCTCGACCTCCAAACATGATGAAAACCCTCATGGAGTACATGATGGTCCTGAGTTTGATGTTGGTATCTTTGAAATTTCCCGAGGGTGTCTACAAGTAGTCGAACCTCCAACTCTCCTCTTTAACCAGTGCGCAACGCCAAATTCAAAATCAAGGGCACACTTCAAGGAGACTATTGGATTATGATTCTATGTGCTAACAACCTATAAGGTTGTAACCAGAGAAATGTTAGAAAAACAGGATTGCGGAGCAATAAAATAAAACAAATGTATAAACAAAACACATAAGACACACAATACAAGACAGACACAGATTTACGTGGTTCACCCAGTGTGGGCTACGTCCACAAGAGAAATTGCCAGGTCCTTCCTTTATTATTATCCAGCAAATGAAGGGATACAACCTACAGCAAAACCTGTTGTAACTTCCTCTTCTTTTTCTCACAGTCTCCTCTCTCATAATACAATATTCACCATCATCCATAGCCGCAATACATTTCCCCCATAAAAGAGGGTTGCCTTCGAGGGAAAAAAACCCTAACAAAATCTCTACCGTTAGATTTGCGACCTTATAATGAACGGTCCAGATTTACAATGAAATT
>SNQJ01S0229214.1:0-14231 GCA_010110895.2 Picea sitchensis
GTTAACCATTCAAACTAATATTTTGTGTTGGAATCACAAAATTATCTCCATAGCTTTAATTTGATTGGATTAATATTATTTTTGCATGGATCCACAATTGTCACATAGAGTAGTAACAAAATGGCTAATGGTTCGAATGGATCATAGTTTTGGTGTTGGCTCATGGTTTTGATGGCTCAAGGTTCCAATTGTAGCATAGGCAGAGTTGCAACAATGGGAATTGCAACAACTACACTTTAGGTGAGTTGCAATGCATAGTAGTTCCCTAGTGATTTGCAGTAACTCATGTAAGGATTTTCAACAACGTATTACAACATAGAATAGTTCCCTCGCAAGTTGCAACAAATGCTATAAGGAGTTGTAGCAATTTTGTGGGAGTTGTAGCAACTACGTGGGAGTTGTCGCAGATGTTGAGAAAAAGTTTAGAACTCCAAATTTTCAGGAATCAACAATAGATAGTTGTAGAAAAGGGAACCAAAATACATCCTATGGTGATATCACAATATGTACAACAACTTGTCTAGCACATCGTCTTTGCAATTAACTCAAAGATAGATGCAAATATGATATTTTTCTAATGTTCAATAAAAATTCATGTAAAGTAATAATGAAATGTAATGAAAACACATTAAGTCTAAATCCCGCATAATAATGTATTGATACAAGTTCGAGGTAAACGGAAAGGGATTAAAAATAGGGAAAAGATGGTATAAAAATATGCCATTTATGGAGCCCGCCAACATCTTTCTTATAGTTCTTTGTATTCATCTCTAGATGCTTCCAACACTTTTCTTTAGTGTGACCATTAATATTAAAATGTTTTTCATGGTTGTTGGGATCCTTGCATTGATGTGCAATGGATGTTGTCTTCTTATCCATTCCATTCCACTTCTTTTTCCCCTCCTTGGAAATATCTTGGTGGTGTTTCTTTTGGAACCACTTGGCTTTACTTTCTTATATCCAATATTCTCAAAGTATTATGCTTGAACACAAGCCTCATAAACTATCCTAGGCTTAAAGAGTGTTACTTGATTCCATAAATAATTGTGTAGACCCCCCAGATACTCGAGGATTACATTTAGGTTCATGAGAGATATGCCCAACATAATAACAATTTTTTTAAACTCATTGGTATAATATTTCTTACTCTTCATGTGACTCTACTTCAAGTGATGCTAATAGATCCACTAGTCCACAACATACCCAATAAGGTAAAACTATAACTTTATGATGGTTTTAAACACCTCAACTTAGTTATTGTTGGGTCACCCTCCAGCCTAACTATCATTGTGTGACTTTCCCACTAGGTTAGTAGATGGTCATCTAATTTCATTCGGGAAAATGAAATATTTTTCCCTTCTTCTATATTATGGACATTGAAATAAACTTCTAACCATTGGAACCAATTGTTCAACTTAATAAAATCAATCTCACTTTGGTCCACTTTCACTTCCATTTTTAAATAGATATTGTGAAGATGTGATGAAACTGGAACTTTTCTTCTCTTTCTCTATCTCTTTTTTCAGCTTGTTTTCTAGGTATTAATTATCTCTCAATTGTTGTTTGATTCAATTTCTAGGTTAAAGCTACAAACCTCCCTAAAATGTTCAAAATTGTTTGCTAGAGATGTCATGACAAGGGAAATCTTATGGAAGATATCAACGACTTGTTCTTCTAGTTTCAAAAATCTCTCTTCCGCCTCATCTTGAGTGTTGTTACACTGGAATCATCCATCATGGATACAGTTTTCTGACCTCCTTCTTAAGAAAATTACTAAATCCCACAACTTCCCACAAAAGCCCCAAAGAAACTACTCTGATACCAATATGATTTGTAAATTGTTGTTGATATTCCACTAGAACAATACATCACAACAAATCTTACAATATTTTAATTTTTTTTAGTAATGCAGTTTATTACCTTAGTTATCAATTTTTTATTTTTATTTTAACTATAGTTGGGAAATTTATATTAATAAAAAAAGACTACAATAGAGCTGCAAAGAACTTGCATCCAAGTCCATTTCATGGCTAACATACAAAAACTATATACCTTACTATCTACTAGCCTATAACAAAGCCTAATTATATCCAAAGGTAAATTTTCCCAACACTTCTAAGTTGTATAGATTTGACAAAAAACCCCTAGTACACTAAGAACTTTATAATACAAAATTACTTAAGAAAATGCAAGTGTATTAATCGCTTATTCCATTTCTACTTTGTCTTGATATGACTTTGGTTTGACAAGTTCCATTTTATCTGCTATCTAGTATGTAGTCTCATCTTCCCATGGTCCTCCACAATTCGAGTTTATGTACTACACTTGATTCAAGGCTCCATGATCGGGATTGGATCATTATATTATTTGTCATCTATCTTGATGCTTTCAAAGTGGAAAAAAATGGAGGAATCAACTTGTAGGGTTATTTTAATGGTAGGTCCTTGTTTGGAAAATTGGGGCTTAAAACCTTTTGAATCCATTTGAAGAATAAAACGACCTTTTTGGGGGGCCAAAAATTTCTCATATTTATCTTAGACCCCTTTAATTTATTCTACACATCGATACCTTTTCAATGGTGAAACAACAACATCAATCAGAGCTTGTATGCAAAATTTATGCCTCCTACAAGTTGACCTATCGTGTTGACCACCATGATATGAGTGGATGTCATGTTAATCCCCATTACTCACGCATATGGGGCTAGACACATGTGGATTTTCCGTAATATTCTATAAGGTACAAATACTTATCACAATTGATGGTTGAGAAAGTCAAAACCTTACCCCTAGATGGCTATTAGGAAATGTTAAATATCAGGTTGCTAGGAGGAGAAGGGGTTCCATTCTTTAGCATTGTATTTATTTCATAGTTGATACAAGCACCTATGAGTCGTGTTTTAAAATAACAATAAAGGATGAGGAGGATTCTATAGTATCCATATAGGCTACAATTTCAAAGGAAGCTGCACAAAGAGTGGCTCTTTATTTGTACTTTCATTTGAAGAAAAGAGAGTAGAGTGACCTCACCTTCTAGGTGGGTTTTCTCCCGTATTAGGTTTCCTAGGTTATATATTGTGTTTATTTGTTGATGGTGTCTGAGTATTTATTTTTGTTATATATTTTTCACATTTAATATATTTCATACATTTTAAGTGGAAAATCAATAATTAAAGAATCTAACATCTAAAGGAAATTAACCTTCACAGTAAGAATTTTGGTATTTTATTAGATCTGTTGTGACTAATTGTCCACTAGAATATCCACGACAATTTACATATCAATCTAGATTTGTCTTCCTTACTCATATTGATAACCATATTTCGAGGCATATTTCAATCAACATCCAAGAAAACTATTTGGCTCTTCTACTATAAAAGTGTGCTCATAACTGTTACACCATCATGGACTGATTTTTTTTCATTTTCATGAATTTTAGTTATGGTTGATAAGATTTAAGTTTTTTTTACCTGAATGGATTTGTCATGATTTTGTAGCACCCTCCTTATTTCCTTTAGTTCCTTGTAGTCCATTATAATCCTATGAAAATAAAGACTATTAACCACTTGAAAGGGTCCAAATCACAAACATACCTGTATACTATGTAGAACCCTTCATGCCAACAAGTAAATTGAAAATATCTTCAATATTATGAACCAACAAGACTTAGACAAGCTCACATAGTGTAAAGTGAAGAATCCTCTACCTATATAGAAAACATAGACACCAAAAAACCCTGACATGTACTCATAACACCAAACCTTCTAGCCTCGAGACACATAGAAGGAAGTATAACATCTAATTACAAATTCAAAGAGGCTTTTCCAAGGGAGAATTCTTGCCAAATTTACATTAGGTTGATTCAAGGAGACATAGTAACTTCCATATAATAAAAATGAAATATTTTTTTTTATAAGTAAAAATTTATATATAAGGAGCCATAAAAAAACTAGAGTTACAAAGTGTGCAGTAGTGTTGTACTGTAATAATTGAACTTCCCTATGGGGAAACTAGTTCAACCAGTCAGTGTTGGGATCAAAATGACTACCGGTCTTACAAAAACTGAAAAACAGAGCGAAAAAGTAAACTAAATTCATAAGTAAAATGCTAATACTGGCCTTCATGAGGCCACAAAAGACCCATGTGTTGGTCATACACTTGGCTTGTAAGCTGGCCAGCCAGGTGGAGAGGTGGCGTGGGTTGCAAGGTCCCATGGTTTCTCTTCGACAACTTCCCCTATCCATTCCATTTTCTCATGCATGTCAGCGTCCGAGCCACCCATTTCCAGTATTTTGTCAAGCCATGTGCTTCGCACTTCCCTGGGTGCATGTAAGCCCAATCCTGCTGCAACATATGCCCCGAGAGTTTCTCCTTTGATGTGTGTGTATTCCTCATCCATGGCCACGTGCATGGCCTACCCAGAGTCACCACCTCCTGTGGGAATCCTCCTTTCACTTGAGTCTCCTATATGTGTGTGCTTTGTTGCCCTCGTTGCTTCTGGTGTGAAGTGGAAGGCCCCCTGGAAGGTGGAGAGGATTTGGAGGAGCGCAGAGGTCTTCCCGTCCAGTAGCTCCAGATGAAACTGAAGGTCATCTAGGCCCTGTCGAAGATTGAAGACCAGCCCGTAGAGAATGGCCAGGCTATCGTGCAATTGTGAGTCTGGGACTGAACCTGAAAAGGAGTGTGGCCTAGGCTGAGGTTCCTGTAGAAGAGGTGGTTTTTCCAAGGGGTGGGCGAGTGGAGGAGGCCTCTGGTGGAGCTGATGTGTTGGCTGGTGAATTTGGTGGTACTGCAGGAGGTGCCCAAGATGAGGAGGAATAAAAATGAAATATTAACATAGAGCCCCTCAGAGGAATTTGATTCAACCAATATAGAGTCCCCTAATATGGAAGATGTTAGGGGATGAGATTCATCAATTCTAAACAACACTATACCATGCTCTACTATTTCAGAACAATGAGACCTAAACAAATTCAAAAAATGAAAAGAGAATATACCTATTTGTAAATAGAGACCAAAGGAGCCAACTCAACCTAAAAATTTCTCAAAACACAATACCTCTCATGCTCAAAATACATAGAAAATGTTATATCTTTTGTTTTCCAAATCAAAGTGAATATGCCAAGAATAAACACTAACCCTGTTTATACCGACTTACAACCAAGAAAAAAAATAATCCAAAGAATACAATGGAACATTAACAAAGGGCCTTTATGAAACAAACCTTGATTTTTTATTCTCAAGGATAAACGATTTGTATTTTTTGAGTCTTTACATTTTTCAAATTTCTTAAAACAAGAGTTTCATTACCTATGAATTCGCGATGCCTTTTATTGTTTATTTTTGGACAAGGAAGGTAAAAAATTTAAACAAATATAAATTTTCCAACACTCTTTGAAACAATCTTTTAACGGGCAATAATTTAAAATTTAAGGAATTTTAATTTAAACCTAAAAAATAATAAAATAAAAATAAAATCGGGATTCAGATTTTCGCATAAACAAGTGTTTGATGCAAATTGAATTGCGAAATCCTAATCCCCGATTTCCCAATACATTAAGACTTAATTAAAACATAAATTACTTAATTCAGAATTAAAAGGGTTTAAAGGTTAAGTTAATCACGTCGTAATATCGGTATTCGCAGTTTTATAAGATGCAAGTTTCATGTTATCAGATTTCCCAAAATCCCGATCACAAAAATCCCGACTCATAATTCATTTTTGAAATAAACTATATCTGTTTTGGTATTAATTTTTTATTAATAAGATTTATTAAGATAGGTTAAAACGTGTTTTAAAGAAACAGGTCATCGCCATTTCATGATATCGGGATTCGCGGTTTTATGAGAAGCATGTTTCATGTTATCAGATTTCCCGAAATCCCGATCCCCAATTTTTCGATTAATGAAATCCTGAAAAGGTCTAATCTTGATTAATTAAGATACTAAAAATGTTTTAATTTAAAATAATACATCGCAATTTCGACAATCGGAGTTTTTCGATGACATATTTCTTTGACATCAAAGTGTCGAAACTCCGAAAATCAGATTTTCAATTTTAACTCAAGATCAACGCTAATTAATCATCCTTCTAAACAAGGCTTAAAGTTAAACTTTCTTTGAATGTCCTTTAATGCGTCATTGTCTAATTTAGTAAATTTCTGTTATGTTTGAAAACACTGAGAAAGCCTAGGTACAAACATTAAATGCATATCTTCGGAAATATCTTCTGCATTAAGAGCCTTAACTTCATAACAGAGGTACAAATCTCAATGTTTTTATGATATATTCGAAATAAATATTTGAAACGTCTGTATTTTCATTTCGAAGCTAAATCACTCTCTGTTACAGGTTTTCAAGTTAAACACAGAGCTATGGCACCCAAAAAGGCGTCGAAGAAAAATGAAGATCAACCAAAAGGTGATATTATCTCCGATACTACTACATCTGGAGTACACTCTGTCAAATCATGGACTGGAATTTCCGAAAAAATGGAGGATGAGATTAAATATGCAGCCACTGATTCGGAAAATCACCTCTGAGATATTGCCGATTTTGAGCTTCACAAGGTTGCTGCACGTCCAAGACTTGTGTCATATACCGATATGATCGGCTAGGCACTGGAAAAAGTAGATGTCCCGACCGGAAGCATTCTGAACGAGAAAGGAGTTGTCATTGGCTCATTCAAGCCTGAGCATATTCAAGTAATGTATAAGCTCTCGCCCAATTATAGACACACTTTTAATTCTGAGTTTTTAGCCGAGTTTCAAAGAAAAGAATGCATTGAAGCGGGCCAAACATACCCTGACATGATTAGAGGATGGGCCAGAGATGAAAACAAGGTTAGGGCTGATTTACATGGAGTTTATGCCACAGCTTCCTTAAATGAATATATGGTTTATGTAGCAATGATGTTATGTAGACTTTTTGGGAGAAAGGATCCTTTTCACTTTCATGCAGATTGGATACCTTTTTTAGAGGAAGTTTCAGAGGGATGCAGTTTTAATTGACACAAAATTTTATCAGATAACCTCACATCAGAGGTTGTGAATTACAAAGCAGCTAGGTCAAAAGGACAACCAGTGTCTTTTTATATGTCAGCTTATATCATGGATGCCATTTGTTTTATGACTCCTTTCCCATTAATGAATTGGAGTTGGAATGTTTCTTGGCCAGAGCTTGTTCATAAATACCATTAAGCTCTCTGGGAAGAAAACACAAAAAATGTTTTTTATGATGTTTTTCATTATGTAATTATCCCTCTGCATAAAATATTCTTTGGATGCAAACCCCCTCGCATTTCAAATACCATCATAGAAAACGTCAAGTCAGTTGCTGACTGGTTCATTGAGGAAATTTTTTCCTATGTTAGGGTTTATGGCTGTTCCATTCCAGCTCGCGCACTCCCAAAAATTTTACCAGACAGGTTGATATGCAGAGAAGTGGCTTATCAATTAGTCAAGGGTGGTATTGGGTTAGAATTAAAAGCTCAGCAGAAAAAGGCGTGGCCATCTTTTCCTGTTTATGTCGGAAAATTCATTTTATTAAACTTAGGCCATTCTAAGGCAGAGGCCGAGTCATTGGACGAAGTGAAATTGGCAAGCATAGAGCACAGGAAACACGACCCTTACCAAATAATCAGTCGGCATTACATACAATGTAATTTAAAAGCATATGAACATGAAATTTTAGTCTATGATGATGTTTTCAAAAATGTTAAGTCTTATGAGGAAGTTAAAAATAGGGTGCGAGCCTTGTCACCTGACTCACAGGTGGGGTTTACATCTTTCCAAAGACATAGCCGGAGCTGCGTGTCAACGATTTTACAAGGTGAAAGGTCGACTTTATTACCAGAGCAAGAAACAAATCCTCCAGGGTTTAAAACTAATATTCAGGATAAGCCAAGTGGCAAAGATAAATTGAAAGATCCTCAATTACCCCCTCAGAACACAGAGGGTTCCCAGACAAAAGAACCAGAAACAGGAAAGGGAAAAGGACTGGAAACAAGTCCAATAGTTCTTGATGATATTCCAGAAAATGTTGGAGGAACAGCTTCAAAGGAACTTGGCAGTCCTATCACAGCATTGACTCCACTACAGTCTACTTTCGGAACCCCTCATTAAGGAGTTCTATATGTAAGTGACCTAGAGCCAATCTCAAGAGATGAAATCCCCTCATCCGATTATTTTTTCAGTAAAAAATGAAGAGCTGTCTTGAAACAGGAAATTCATCCTGTAGGAGAAAGAATGATCAAAAGACATAAAATTATCATTGATGGAAAGAAACTCAAAGAAGGAGAATTCGCTACAGAGTTAGCAAGAACCATGGGTGCTATAGCATCAACTAACATGTATTCTGTAGGAAATCTAACAACTATGCTTGAGCAAAAGGATCAAGAAATAATACAGTTGCAAGACAGATTAAAGGAAAATGAAATAATTATTGGCTGGGGGATACAAAAGGGTATAGAACAAGGTAGACTCAAAGACATGCAAGAAATCCAAAAGTTGAATAAAAACCTAGATGAGGCAAAACACATGATACAGGTTACGCAAGAACAGGTTCAAAAGATGGGTGATGAAAATAAATTTTTGCAAGATAAGATTATTTCAATTGCTAACCAGGTAATTGAAATCGAACAATTCAGGACTCGAGCATCAGAAATATATACAAAAATAGAAGAAGAACAACATAAAGTATTTTTCAATCTGGAAATGATCCAAAACTCTTTTCAGGAATCAAATAGGTCCATGGAACAGGTGTTCCAGAAAGAAAGAGAAGCAAAAGCAGTGAGGATTACATTTCAGAAAGCAATTACTTTTTCATTAAAAGATGAAATTGAGAAAAATCAGAACTTATCTATTTCTGAACAGATGAAAGGAGAGGTAATGATAAAAGTCTGGGAATCAAAATTGGCAGAATATAAAAGAATCACTAAGGAAGTCAACGAAGACTGTCAAAGGATCTTTAATCTCCTTGAAAAAGATTCATTAAATATTGGGGCAGACGGTTGTTTGGGGTTATTAGGAAAAATCAACATTGTCAGGCATCAGCTGAAGTCAAGAGAAGAGCTCGAAGAATGGAAAGCAGAAATCTCAAATATTAAATTGGTCAACATTGCAGAAATAAATAAGTGGATGGTAGCTTCAAGTTTAAAGTTGGAAAACGTTAAATTCACAGAGAAAACAATAGAAAGTCAATTACCAGACTTACAAAGAATATTTTTCTCTTTCGAAGAAAATGAGATACCTGAAGTTCCCAAGATCTTAATAAGATTTTTGGGAAAATGTGTTGAATGCATTGAAGAAGAGAAAGAAAGTTCGTCAACACTAGGTTAGAACTTTTCAAATGTCTTTATTCACTAGAATTTTGAAAGAGATTGTAAACGATTAACATTATTTTATGTAACCGTAATATTAGGGAGTTGGTTAGTTACCAACAAGAAACTTTGATAGATATGTATAAATATAATTTCAAAAGGTGGAGCAAGGGCTTCAGAAATTTTGGAGAAGACAAACTTTTGTAATATCAGCTTTAAAGTTTATCGGAATATAAACCGCAAACAAGATTCTGGATCCTGCAACTTTTTGACTATGTTTCCTCCCCTGTTTATCATGATTTGTCAAATTTTCCATTTAATGTGTGTTTCTAACAAGTAAATTAATTTGAATTTATATACATCGTTGTTTATTATTCCAGATTGGTTTGGATGTTGAATGTATTACAGTCTTTCCTCTGAGATTACTTTAGTAATTTTAAGACCTGTAAAACCTTTCGTTCCTTAATATTTCACTCTGTTAGAAATCTTGTTTTTCTTTCATCATTGTTAATTAAAATATAAGATTCTTTCTGGACAAAATCCTTATATTTCTATGTATTGTGTTTCATTGTTTACAATTCAAAAATTGTTACAAAACCAGGAAACGGCCTTGAATATGTTTTTACATTACTGTTTTAGATTTTAAAGTTGTTTTCATTAATATAATCTCTGAAAATCTGAAGTAACCAATTGATAAAAAACCTATTTACAAACCTTTTAAAACCCTATCACCCATGACAGTCCCTAGTGGCAGACAACCTAACATAGAACCTGGTCTTCAGGATCAAACCAGCATTACCCTAAGTTTATTCAATACTATATTACAAACAACGACAAATAGGGCTGAACTAGAAAGATCATGGGCTGCTATTGAGCGAGACATTAGCATCCAAGAGCAACAGGAAGCAAGACAGAGACAGTTGAGAAACTGAATCTGACCTAGTCTTTCTTTGATTCCATATTTTTAAATCTTTTCTTTAAATCATTTTCGGATGCCTTGACAGTATGTTTTATAGCCTTAAAACATAAACTCAGGAACACCATCTTTTTTGGCGTCGCTGCCGGGGAGCGAAGAAACGAATCATTTCCCTGGAAAGAACGACATTGACACTTTTTGTTGTTGATAGTGAACAAGAACAAAAAAATTTCTAAGGCTAAATTATCTTTCACTTGGCGAATCCACATCAAATAAACTGGCTAGTAGCCGTAAGAACACCAGAAAAAACCCGGATAGCAAACAGACCTCGCCAGTCTCTAATCCAGAAAAAATCTTAAAATCAAGAAAATCAATTAAACAAATCGTTTTATCAACTTATACTATAGATCAACCTATTTTTTCACAATCGAACTCATCGGAAACCTTTGAAATATCACTTTCACTTCCCCCTTCTTTTGATACTTTCTCTTTTCCCAAAGTTTCATCTCTAGTTTTCCGAGAATATTCTCCACACACTGTCCAAACTTTAGTCCCAAATTTAACCATGGCGGCACAAGGAGGTTTTGGAGCTGGAGGTGGTGCTCCTGGAGGTGGTCAAGTACCACTTCCCAGAATTTTTTCCAAAGTGTCTGCTAGATATGATCCTCTCGTTCTCCCTGTTCCCCTTCATGATCTTCCTGAGAACTATAAGAAGAGCCTCCCGAAGTTTACAGGGGAGGGCGATTTAACCGCACAAGAACATATAAATTTTTTCGATCAATTTGCAGATATACTTGGAATTGAACATGAAGATGTGTATTCTAGATTACTTGTTCAAAATTTTGAGGGACAGGTGAGAACTTGGTTTTGATCCTTACCAGCTGGATCATTAAGATCCTATGAAGAGCTTGAGAGTGAATTCATCAGACAATGGGGTGATAGGAAGGATCAGCTCTACTGTCTAACCGAATTCGGAGCCCTAAAAAAGAAAAACTCTGAGTCAGTGCTGGAATTCACACAAATGTTTAATAAATTATACAATAAAATTCCAGCTGAAGTTAAACCTTCACAACCTACAGCCAAAGTAACTTATGCTGGTGCTTTTGATCCTGACTTTGCTTTACTATTAAGGGAGAGAATATCATTATATCTCTCTAAAATGCAAGATGATGCAGTTGAAATCGAATCCAATATGATGGCATCAGGTAAGCTTAAAGCAAAGACCGACACTGGAAATAAAGAAAATAAAAAATTTAAAGAACAAGGTGGACCTTCAGGGTCAGGAAAATCTTCTGGAGATAGAATAGATGAGATGGATAGGGTCATTCAACAACTCTCAAACAAAATTTCGAAAATGGAGTTAGAAAAACCCCGAAGAGATAATTTTCCCAGAAAAGATTTCCGAAAAAATCCTGAACCTCGGGGAGCACATAAAACGATAAAAAATGAAGATCAAAAAATTCAAGCACCTTTTAAGAGTGAATATTACATTGGATAGGAAGATTTCGGCGATTTTGAGGCACTAGATGAAGATATTAGTAATCTTGGTGATGATAATAAGTCCCCTTATTTATCTAGACATGATTATGAAGCATCTTTGAATAACGAAAGAAAATCAGAAGATAATGTTAACAATAATGTCACTGACGATTGTACATATCAAAATATCGCAGATGATATTATTGCTGACTTACAAGGAAAATACAATCTAAGACCAAGAAATAAAAATCTCCCTAATGTTCAAACAAAAAAGGGTTTGTTGAGAAATGATACCGATGAGGTAAACCCAAAAGTTGCAGATAAACAATCTGCAAAAGGAAATACAACTGATAACCATGTACAGTTAGAACTAGTAGTGACAACCCTTGTAAATACACAAGCCCCGATAAAAGAAAATAAGGTTACATCTCAACGTAAAACCGAGAAAAGAGTTATGGAAGCCCCACACATTGAGATTGACAAGGCCCTAGGAAACTTTAACTTGGAAAACGAAATAAGCAAGATCAAAATTCCTATCCCCCTCGTCGAATTAGCTAAAAATCCAATATACCAAAAAAAAATAGCTAAAATGATTAATTTTTCTGAAGAGGAAAGTCAGGCCGACACAATTAACTTAGAATATGACAAGCCTATCCTTGTTTTCGGTCCACACGTCAAAGGTACAAGAGATACAGTGGCTCCTTTTTATATTACACTAACTCTTTTTGACCACCTATTACATAACTGTATGTTGGATTCTGGAGCTTCTCATAATGTTATTCCTAAAGCAATAATGGAAAAACTTGGTCTCGAAATCACAAGACCCTATGGTGATTTGTATTCTTTTGATTCAAGAAAAATTAAATGCATAGGGATGATCAAAGACCTAGTGGTAAATTTGGCCCAGATACCTGCTAAAAGTATCCTTATGGATGTAGTAGTCGCCGATATCCCCCCAAAATATGGAATGCTATTATCCAGATCATGGGGCGCTAAGCTTGGACTATACCTCCAGCTAGATATGACATATGCTACAATCCCTGTTTTCGGAGGACAATTCACTCGTCTTTACAAGGAGACTCAGATGGCATTCACTGTAAGTGACCCAAATAATCCTAACAATCATCCAGTGTATATTTCCGACCAAGATTTAGGCAACTGGATATTATCGTTAGATGATGACTTCGAAATAGATGTTGATGATAAATGTACAGAAGAAAAAATTCAAAAAAGAGAAATAGAAGAAAATGTATATAATACTGGTATATGGAAAATGTTTTTTGATGGTGCTTCCTCCTATCTTGGAGTTGGGGCTGGAGTACTTCTTATTGCTCCCGATGATCAATTTTTGATCCCTTTCTCTTATAGGATCCAGTGGTATATAGATTGTACAAATAATGTATGTGAATATGATGCTTTAGTACTTGGTTTAGAAGCTGCTAGAAAAATGAAAATTAAAAATCTTGAAGTCTTTGGTGATGCTGAATTAATTATAAAACAAGTAAATCGACAATATCAAGCTAAACATCCTAGGTTAATGTCTTATAGAAATTGTGTATGGGATTTAATTGAGAATTTCTTTACTTCTATAAATTTTCATTTCGTCCCTAGATCCGAAAACCAACAGGCTGATGCTTTAGCTAAAGTTGCATCAACTTTTACTCCCCCAACGGATTTTAATTTAAAATACCATATTCAAATGAGACATTGTCCTTCAATACCAAATAATATACAACATTGGCAAGTTTTTGAAGACGATGAGTAGCTTAGAAAATTTCTTGAATCTTTAGATGAATTTTCAGAAACATATAATGATCAGGAGAATCAAAATGATCCAATTTGGATCATGCAAGAGGGGGAAGATGCAAAAGAATTTCATGATAAAATCGCTAATCACCGGATGTTGGTTCTTAAGAACAATCAAATCCCCAAAGGTCTGATTCCTTTGGAAAGACTCTTTAATAAAGATGACATTCCTTCTAAAACTACTCTACAACCTCAACCAGAAGAGGTGGAAGATTGTAACATAGGAACTGTAGATAACCCCAAAATGGTTAAGTTATCTAAATTTTTATCAATAGAAAACAAAAACAAATACACAGAGTTGTTGAAAAAATATAAAGATTTGTTCGCATGGTCATACGAAGATTTGAAAACATATGACACTTCGGTGATAGAACACAAAATACCACTTAAACCAGGTGTCAAACCTTTCAAACAAAAACTCACACAGTTTAACCCAATTTTATTACCTGTCATTGAGAAAGAAGTTAAAAAAAATTTAGATGCTAAGATTATTGTTCCCTTAAGATATTCTGATTGGGTAGCTAATCTAGTCTGAGTTAGAAAGAAAAATGGGGAAATTAGATTATGCATCGACTTCAGAAATCTAAATAAATCTTCTCTTAAAGATAATTATCCTCTACCAAAGATGGACCACGTTCTTGAAAAAGTAGTAGGGGCCACTAGAATGTCCATGATTGATGGCTTTTCAGGTTATAATCAAATTGTTGTTAGT